>BQNB010025140.1:0-59970 GCA_026074375.1 Tanacetum coccineum
ACTGGTTCGGCATGGTCTATTTTTTATTACGTCTATAATCCATACACTAATTTGTTTAAAAGGCTTCCGCATCCAAATTACTCGCATGATGATTCATGTTTTTACAATAGTGGTGTATTTAGAATGGCATTTGATCCTAGAAAATCACTTTACTACAACGTGGTGGAAGTTGGACGCGCATCTGGTGAGACTCAGATTCAAATTTACTCTTCAGAGATAGGGACAACGAAGACAAAGACCAAGAACACTCGAGCTTAAACGACAAAAGCAATCTCACTGATCTCATGAAGGAGTGTCATCAATGAACTCACTTCGGGGGAGATTGTTAACCTCAATTTTATTGAGTCAATAAAGGAAGCTCGTTCCCGTGTTCAAGACCTCACTTCGGGGGAGATTGTTAGCCTCAATTTATTGAGTCAATAAAGGAAGCTCGTTCCCGTGTTCAAGACCTCACTTCGGGGGAGATTGTTAGCCTCAATTTATTGAGTCGAACAAGGAAGTTCGGTCACTCTACGATGGAGCTTCGGTCTTTAATTAGTTAATGTTGTAATAGAATATTATTGGGAATCGAGCTCGATAGTTAATCTAATATTGTATATGTTTCGGGTTTAATCCCAAACAAAACCCGAGCCCGAGTCCTAGTTCAATATCCCGCGCGTCACATTAAATGTGTAGGGATATATATATATAGATATTTTATCTAAGAACATATCTATCTCTCACAAATATCTTTTTTCTAAATCTAATATCTCTTTTCTCTCATCTCTTTCTCTTCTTCTCTCTCTCTAAACCATCATCTCTCTTTCTCCTTTCTAGCTCGATTTCGTGAACGATTGTATGAAGTGAAGTGTTTACGGGATCCTACATAACCTTTATGAGTTTATTCCGTCTCTTGCAAGTGTGTGATTGTGAGTCTTTGTAAAATGTTTGTTAGATTTTGATGTTAAAATTAGGCTATTGGTATTTCGGGTATGTACAATGCCTAGTTAAAATCGTAATCTTTTGATTTTTGTAGTAATATGTATTGTTAAGTTTTATTTTTACATGTCAATCACTCTTTTGGTATTGTATATGACAAGTTGGTATGTAAATTACGTGCAACTTCATTTTAGAATAGGTTATATGATTAGTTGGGTGTTTTGGGTGGAAAAGGAGAAAGGAGAGAAAAAAAGAGACCCGAGGAACCAAACGCGAGCGCTAGACGACAAAAAAATGGAACAGTAAACGGTACTGTAGTATCCTAAGGGCCAGGGACCAAACGTGCAACCAAAAATAAAAGTGAAAAGATGATTGTGTCCTTCAACAGAAAGGCGACGTGGCCAGGATAACGACGAACATAACCGTCGTTAGGCATAACGGGGCTTCAGGGACCAAACGGGTAAGCACAGTGTCAAAGACCAAACGGGCAAACGGGGTGGAGTTCAGGGACCAACAGTGTAATTTACCCTAGTTTATAATATTACAATACACGAGATTCGTAACCCGTGCGCAGTCGCGGAGCGCGCGAGAGTATTTTCGCAACGAATTGATAACGCCAATTACTATTTGTCAATCGTTGAGACTTAACTTACAACGAACTAATAACCTCAAAGACTATTTCAGTAAATATTTTAAGTTTATATTAAAGTTCGAACATTTTTATAAAATCGTGCGCATGTTAGAAGAATTGCATTATTGGGCTCGTTTTGTTCGCAGTTCGACGATATTTTCAGTAACATTTTTTATCCTAATGGATCGATAGATGTGCATTCTATATATCATAAATAAAGTTTGTTATATAAAAAAAGTCATAAATAGATAAAAGTTGAAGGTCGGTTTTAGCAAACTTGATGGTGCGTTTTGTAAATATTTTAAAATATTATATTAAACTTCAACATTTTTATAAAATCATGCTCTTGTCAGAAACATTGCAATATTGAGCGAGTTTTGTTCGCAATTCGACGCTCTTTTCAGCGACATTTTTTTTAATGAATCGATAGATATACGTTCCATATTTGATAAATAAAGTTTGTTATATAAAAAATTCATAAATTTATTAGTAAACTTGTTGTGTAATTCTTAGTAAACTTGTTTTGTAAATTTATTATTATTGTTTTTTTCATCGAGCGTCGTGCGATTTTCTTTTTTTTAATACTTTTTTACTATTCATTGGATTTGAGGAATGTTCTAGTATTTATATAAATAGCTCTTATATAAATAATTGTAAAATGTACGTAATATAATATAAACGCGCATATCAATCATGAAAGCATCTAGTATAACCAACTAATGCAACTCAATAGTGTATGCATGTCCCGAAAAAATCTTTTGAAAATGTGATCGCGTGTTCAAGACCTCACTTCGGGGGAGATTGTTAAGCCTCAATTTTTTTGAGTCGAACAAGAAGTTCGGTCACTCTACGATGAGAGCTTCGGACTTTAATTAGTTAATGTTGTTATTAGAATGGGATTGGGAATCGTGCTCGATAGTTATCTAATAGTGTATATGTTTCGGGGTTTAATCCAAACAAAACCCCGAGCCCGATATGTTCAATATCCGCGCGTCACATTAATGTGTGGGAATATTATATATAGTATTTTATTCAGAAAATATCTATATCTCACAATATCTTTTTTCAAAATCTAATATCTCTTTTCTTCTAATCTCTTTCTCTTCTTCTCTCTCTCTAAACCATCATCTCTCTTTCTCCTTTCTAGCTCGATTTCGTGAACGATTGTATGAAGTGAAGTGTTTACGGGATCCTACATAACCTTTATGAGTTCATTCCGTCTCTTGCAAGTGTGTGATTGTGAGTCTTTGTAAAATGTTTGTTAGATTCGATGTTAAAATTCGGCTATTGGGTATTTTGGGTCTGTACAATGCCTAGTTAAAATTGTAATCTTTTGATTTTTGTAGTAATATGTATTGTTAAGTTTTACTTTTACATGTCAATCACTATGTTTGGTATTGTATATGACAAGTTGGTATGTAAATTACGTACAACTTCATTTTAGAATAGGTTATATCATTAGTTGGGTGTTTTGGGTGGAAAAGGAAAAAGGCGAGAAAAAAGAGACATGAGGAACCAAACGCGAGCGCTAGACGACAAAAAAATGGAACAGTAAACGGTACTGTAGTATCCTAAGGGTCAGGGACCAAACGTGCAACCAAAAATAAAAGTGAAAAGATAATTGTGTCCTTCAACAGAAAGGCGACGTGGCCAGGATAACGACGGACATAACCGTCGTTAGGCTAACGGGGGGTGGGGGGGGGGGGGTGTGGCCCCCCCCCCCCCCCCCCCCCCCCCCCCCCCCCCCCCCCCCCCCCCCCCCCCCCCCCCCCGCGGCTTAAGGGACCAAACGGGTAAGACAGTGCAAAGTCCAAACGGGCAAAAGGGTGGAGTTCAGGGACCAACAGTGTAATTTACCCTAGTTTATAATATTACAATACACGAGATTCGTAACCCGTGCGCAGTCGCGGAGCGCGCGAGAGTATTTTCGCAACGAATTGATAACGCCAATTACTATTTGTCAATCGTTGAGACTTAACTTACAACGAACTAATAACCTCAAGGGACTATATCAGTAATTTTTATAGTTTATATATAAGTTCGGATCATTTTTTATAAAATCAGTGCGATGTTAGAAGAATTGCATTATTGGGCTCGTTTTGTTCGCAGTTCGACGATATTTTCAGTAACATTTTTTATCCTAATGGATCGATAGATGTGCATTCTATATATCATAAATAAAGTTTGTTATATAAAAAAAGTCATAAATAGATAAAAGTTGAAGGTCGGTTTTAGCAAACTTGATGGTGCGTTTTGTAAATATTTTAAAATATTATATTAAACTTCAACATTTTTATAAAATCATGCTCTTGTCAGAAACATTGCAATATTGAGCGAGTTTTGTTCGCAATTCGTCTTTTCAGCGACATTTTTTTTAATGAATCGATAGATATACGTTCCATATTTGATAAATAAAGTTTGTTATATAAAAAATTCATAAATTTATTAGTAAACTTGTTGTGTAATTCTTAGTAAACTTGTTTTATAAATTTATTATTATTGTTTTTTCATCGAGCGTCGTGCGATTTTCTTTTTTTTAATACTTTTTTATTTCATTGGATTTAAGGATGTTACTAGTTTATATATAAATAGCTCTTATACTTAAATAATTGTAAAATGTAGTATATAATTACAACGGCATATCAATCCGAACGCATTAGTATAACCAACTAATGCAATCAATAAGGTCAGCTGTCCCGGACAAAATTATTTGAAAATTTTCACTTATCAATTGGTTCAATTCTAGTAAATTTAATGACCAAGGATCTCAAACCAAGTACTTCAACCCCTACATAAAACAAATCTGTAACACCCTCAAAATGGGTCGCAGCGGAATATATTTCCGGGAGTGTTACTTCATAATATCATTGCTCAAGTCATGAGAGAATGACCTTTAACTGTGTCGTTTGAAAAGAAATCTTGAATTATTTAGACTCCAATGCACATCACATAAGCCAAGCATCTAATTCACCTAAGAAAAACATGCTTAAAAGTGTCAACATAAAGTTGGTGAGTTCATAGGTTTTTGTAAGTATAAATGTTGAACCACAGTTTTGTAAAGTATGTATGACCGTTCCAATCCTTGTATGTTCCTTAAAATGTATGTATGAATGTTGGAAATCATAGAGTAGTAAAGTATGCATGACCATTTGAATCCCTAGATAGTTACCAAAACGTATGTATGAGTGTTGTAAATCAAAGAGTTGTAAAGTATGCATGACTATTTAAATACCCAAATAGTCACCAAAACGTATGTATAGTTGAACCCCTATTGTTCAAAGTATGTATTGCCACTTTATTCAAGGCAACGTAAATATTCTTGTGTGTATAAAACAATGAATACGATTACTCTAAGTTCATGAAACCGATGCACTATGTACCCATCGTATGTGTCCCCTCCAAGAACACCCGGGCAGAAATGAATATGTACCCCTCGCAGGTATCCCCTCCAAGAACACCCGGACATTTACTTGTAGTTATCCGTTCAATCCGCTTAAGCTAATCCGTAATCATTTCAAAAGTAAAGTATGTATTTGTGACCAAAAATGAAGTCAAGTAATGTATCTCATAGCGAGCTATGTAAATGAGTGTGTAAACCAATTTGTAATCAACCATGTAAATGCATTTGTAAACAAGCATGTTCTCACCCCAAAAATATATGTAAAACAAGTCAAACATGGGGCTATAAACTCACCTTGAGTGGGTGAATCAATAATGCAAATCACTAACAAAAAATGTGTCACGATAATGACCGAATGCAACCTAATTCAATATAGGTCGTATAAGTACTAAGAACTTTGATTAACTAATACCATATATAATTCTATATAGCTACATCACCATCTAATTGTGTTTGTGAAATAATGTTTAAATCGCATTTGATAAATAATAACCATGTATTTGTACTCGTATAATCGTATGAATAGTTCTATCGCCTTTGTAAAATAATATTTATAAAGTTTAAAACATGTATAAATATTATTTAAGTGATTCTAAAATGTTTCGCAAATTTTTTTATTAAACACGAACCAACACTATTCATGTCAGGAAATAGTGTATATGCATAAAATAGTGCGTATCTTCCTCGTTTTAAGACCGTTTTGTACGTTCTTTACGTCCACGCTTTCGTATTAAGACGATGTATCAAAATATTATATTTTCAATATTTGAGTCCTCTGGTGAACAGTGGTTTTTACTGTTCATACACTTTTATAAAATTTGTCGTCGTAAACTCGTAAACGTCGTATTTTATTCGTTTTAACTCCGTTTTTAGTGATTCTTTCGAGCACGTCTTTGTAATTAAAAGTTCTATCAAATTAATGATGTTTTCAAAATATATATGTCTGATGTGAACAGTAACTTTTATAAAAGTATTTATTATCGTAAACTCGCGAAATTCATAACTCCTTCGTTATTGGTCTAAAAATTACGATTCTTAATGTTTTGGAATCCTAAAAATATGTATTATCTGAGAAAAATAATCATTTGTATATATCAGAAGTGAATCTTAAAGAGTTTTTATAAAATTTATTTTATAAACGCGTTTATTATCGCGTAACTTGTAAATTACGTATCTCCTTCGTTATAAATCGGTTTTTCGAGTTTCTTACCTTTTTGGAATCCTCATGAGATGTAGTATTTTATAAAAATATAAAATCAATATGTTAAAATTCGAATTTTGATCAGACCCTTTGATTATTTTGTTAAAAATGTGTTTTAACTTGATTTTTGTAACTTTCTAGTTTAGTAGCTTTGTTACAAGTCCATTACAACCCTTAATATCACATGTCTTACATACCTAAGGTCCTTAGTCCATCATTTGTCCAAATATTGTCCAAGAATCACAAGATCCATAAGTTTACATACTCATTTGTTCATTAACTTTCATAAGTATACTTTTTAGGTAACTCGTTTATATACACTTTTTATACATAAACCACACTTGTACAATACTTATACATCCATTCTTACATGATATTAACAATAATATATCACATGACAAAGTATATCATACCATGATCATAAGTAAAAATTCTATTTTTCATGTAAATAAGTTTCCTAGATGGTGATTAACTACATAGCCATTATATACACATAAAATCATGAATGTAAAGAGATTAAGGTTTTTAGGTAACCTTAATATGATGTAGGATGATGAACAATATGATCTAAACCCTTGTTTAGCAAACAAACCCTAGCTTTCAACACTTGAAAACCCTAAATCCAAGCAAAACCCTAATCTTGAACCTTCTTGCTTTAACACTTGTAAACCCTAAACCAAACCTTCTAAACACCTTGAGATATCTTAGATATGTTCTAGAAATGCTTGTATGTGTTTGTAAATAAAATTTTATGGAGCCGTGGCTAGGAGGGTGAATGGGAGAGAAATGAGAGTGTTTTCACCTTAAGGAATGAAGTGTGTGTGTTCTTACTAGTTGTACATGTTTATATATTACCAAGACTAGTCAAAGACCACTATGGGAAGTCTTAGGACATATAGAGTGAAATGGGGAAGTCTTTGGTCAAGACTTGGAAGATATGAACCCTTGGTTCCCTAAAAGTGAGATCATCCCATGAAAACAAAGAATGTGTTTAGCTAGATATTTTCTTTGGTTTCTATCCTTCCATATCCGGCCATATAGAGATATATGTGATGATATTTTGTAAATTTTGAGTATTGGGTACAATTGTGGGTATTTGTTGAAGTGTAGAAAAGTTTTTGTGGTTCCGGGAATGCCTAAACGTTTTTTATCGCGAAACGTAAACGTTTTACGTAGCCAATAAAAATAAAATATAAAAAGTTAATAATTATCCTCCAAATAATTATATAAAACTTGCTTGACGTAAACTTTTAATTTTTTGATGTCCGTTTACGTTGAATGTTGATTTTTAGTTTACGCGATTTAGCTAAACGATTAATATTTAAAGTAAACGCGTAGTAGTTTAAAATAAATAGTTGAGTATTTATTGACGTAACAGATGTGAAAAATGTGAATTGTTACACTTGCATTCCAAATTTTGTTCCTGCCTATTCAAATTCACTGTATCCCCTATTTAATGATGTCTCAGACTGGCGTGTTCCCAAAGTGATTTAACACACTATTTCTATTCCATTTTAATAATTCCGGCAAAAACTTCAAAAATCACAACATATCGGCGATGATGTCGCAAACTCGCAGCACACGTGGTCGAGAAAACTCTACACAACCACATCTAGTCTTTACAAACGACGACATTCTGACTGAAATATTAATCCAATTACCTATTCTCTGTTTTCATCTCTTTACAACCGTATCAAAATAATGGCTACAAATTCTCACTTCCCTTGATTTCACCGATAGACGCAGGAAAATCCCTAACCTTGATCCTCCTGCTGGTATTTTTGCATATCACTTTAGATCTTTATTTGAATGTGATTTTGTGTCGTTAGATTCCAGACTTAGCTCAAAAAATCCACTATGGATCAATCCTTTGGTTCCGCTAAAGAAGTTGATCATGTTAGGATATTGCAGTCTTGCACTGGTTTGCTTTTGTGTACTGGTTTGGCATGGCCTGTTTTTTATTACGTCTATAATCCATCCACTAATTTGTTTAAAAGGATTCCGCAACCAAATTACTCGCATGATGATTCATGTTTTTACAATAGTGGTGTATTTAGAATGGCCTTTGATCCTAGAAAATCACTTTACTACAAAGTGGTGGAAGTTGGACGCGCATCTGGTGAGACTCAGATTCAAATTTACTCTTCAGAGACAGGGAATTGGAGCTTGTGCAGAGACCGGTTTAGCTACTTCAGTTTTGATCATTTTAAAAGTGAAATCTATTGGAATGACGCCTTTCATTGGCTAGAGGGGTTGAATAGGCAGCTTAAGCATTGCAAATTAAATATTGAAGACCATGACCATCCAATTATGACAAACTTAGTAATCCCTCATGGGTTGCATAGGGGATGGAACTTCTTAGAGTCTTTTGGTGGCCCTAGCAATGATCCAGTTTTACTGCTCATGGAAATACCTCATATGTTGCATCTTGAAGGAAAAAATTTCAAATCATGTGGGTGTCTGCTTCTTGTATGCAGAGATGATATTGGCTCTACAGAGTTTACTATCTACGAAATGATGAAAGGGTCTTCCGTGTGGTCGGTTAGGTACCTTGTTAATACTGAGCAATTAATGAATCCACTTCCAGAAGGACAGTCGATTCAGACAAGTGTTTGGAGTATTTGTTTCGAAGAAGGGGAAGAGGATGCTTTTGTGGTGATAAACTTATTTGGAAAGGTTGTAAAATACAACCTAATATCAAAAACTAACAATGAGATCTTTGATATTGGATCTAATCAAACGGATGATGATGATGATGATGATGTTGAGTTCATTCCACCTTTCTTAGTTGATCGTAACCTGTTAGCCTCAATTTATTGAGTCGAACAAGGAAGTTCGGTCACTCTACGATGGAGATTCGGTCTTTAATTAGTTAATGTTGTAATAGAATATTATCGAGAATCGGGCTCGATAGTTAATCTAATATTGTATATGTTTCGGGTTTAATCCCAAACAAAACCCGAGCCCGAGTCCTAGTTAAATATCCCGCGTGTCACATTAAATGTGTAGGGATATATATATATAGATATTTTCTCTAAGAAAATATCTATCTCTCACAAATATCTTTTTTCTAAATCTAATATCTCTTTTCTCTCATCTCTCTCTCTTCTTCTCTCTCTCTAAACCAGTATCTCTCTTTCTCCTTTCTAGCTCGATTTCGTGAACGATTGTATGAAGTAAAGTGTTTACTGGATCCTACAATTGGTATCAGTCGCCTCGGGTGGGTTTAGTGATTTGTTTGTGGAAGTTTTTTTTTGAGCTTATTATTCGGCTTAATTGTTTCTTGTTTTGATTCGGCTGATACATAGTATCTACACAGTGTCAAAAAAGGACCCCGTATGAGAGTCCCCATTATATGGGGACCAAACGGGCAAACGGGGTGGAGTTCAGGGACCAACAGTGTAATTTACCCTAGTTTATAATATTACAATACACGAGATTCGTAACGCGCGCGCTGCTGCGGAGCGCGCGAGACTATTTTCGCAACGAATTGATAACGCCAATTACTATTTGTCAGTCGTTGAGACTCAACTTACAACAAACTAATAACCTCAAAGACTATTTCCGTAAATATTTTAAGTTTATATTAAAGTTCGAACATTTTTATAAAATCGTGCGCATGTTAGAAGAATTGCATTATTGGGCTCGTTTTGTTCGCAGTTCGACGATATTTTCAGTGACATTTTTTATCCTAATGGATCGATAGATGTGCGTTCTATATATGATAAATAAAGTTTGTTATATAAAAAAGTCATAAATAGGTAAAAGTTGAAGGTCGGTTTTAGCAAACTTGATGGTGCGTTTTGTAAATATTTTAAAATATTATATTAAACTTCAGCATTTTTATAAAATCATGCGCTTGTCAGAAACATTGCAATATTGAGCTCGTTTTGTTTGCAATTCGACGCTCTTTTCAGCGACATTTTTTTTCCGAATGAATCGATAGATATGCGTTTCATATTTGATAAATAAAGTTTGTTCTATAAAAAAGTCATAAATTTTTTAGTAAACTTGTTTTGTAATTCTTAGTAAACTTGTTTTGTAAATTTATTATTATTGTTTTTTTCATCGAGCGTCGTGTGATTTTCTTTTTTTAATACTTTTTTACTATTCATTGGATGAACAGTTTTCTGCTCTTTGTATATATTTAGAGTTAATTACATGTTTGGTCCTTGTGGTTATGCCCAAATTGCATGTCTCGTCCTAAAACGTCAATAATTACACTGTACGTCCTTGTGGTTGACCGGTCCTTTAACAATTTTCCCATCCACTTTTTCGTTAAGTTCCCATTTCGCCAGGGGCAATTTCGTCCCTTCACATTAATAATACCACAAGGACTGACAGTGTTACTAGGGATGGTAATGGGTCGGGGAATTTCGGGGATCGTACTTACCATCCCCATCCCCGTTTCTCAGCCTCATCCCCATCCCCGTCTCCATCCCCATCGGGGAATCGATTTACATCCCCATCCCCATCCCCAATGAGGATCGGGGATCCCCATGGGGATTCGAGGATTTTTCGCTCTTATAAATTAAGCATAAAATTACACAACTAAACGAAAATATAAAGAATTGACCTACATAATGTCTTAGAATGCATACGTTGTACATAGTTTGATTAATTAAAATGCCCTTCAACTTTAAAGCATCGTAAATACTAAAATATCACATATACTAAATAAATAAAATGGATCGAATGTGTGTATTCGGAAAAAATATTAGTTGAATAATATATAGTTAGTATTTAACATTTTAAAAGTAGTCTATTCATTAAATATGGCATATTCATACAAATATACTTCAAGTATAATATTTCTCAATACTTACTAATTTATACGTATACATGTGCATGCAGTATTAATATACAAATAATTTATATATATTTGCACATTAAAAAGTTCGGGGTCGGGTACGGGGCCGGGGATTTATGTTATCCCTATCCCCGCCCCATCCCCGGTTTCATAATTCGGGGATTCCCCGTCCCCATCCCCATCCCCGGTCAACTCGGGGATTCCTCAGTCAATTCGGGTTTGGGGATCGGGTCCCCATCGGGTACGGGTTTTATTGCCATCCCTAAGTGTTACCCTACTTCTTAACCAATCTCCTGCCAAATTGCACCTTATAACTCCTAGTCGATACCTCACCTCATTTATTCCCAATTTACCCGATCAAAAACTACTCCGAAGAACCCTAACCATTAAGATCAATGGACTTATGTTATTGTGGGCATCTTGCAGTCACTCGAAAATCATGGACTGATATCAATCCAGGTCGTAGGTTCCTTGCATGCCCACAGATCAATGGTGAAAGTTGTCACTTTTTTAACTGGGTGGATATCCCCATGTGTCAAAGAGCATTGATGATAATACCGGGTTTGTTAAGGGTGAGGAATAGGATGGAAGCTGATATGATGGTGCTTGTGCAAGCAAACCGGAACTTGAAGATGTATTTGATTTTTAGTTGGTTGGCATTTGCTTTTTTCCTACTTTTATCTTAGGTCTAGTGGTTGTTTATTGGTTCTCTTTTGGAGTAGTTTGATAGGAAGTTGTAGTTTGATGGTGTAGTTTTATCTATATGATCTAAGATGATGTTGTCTATGGTGTTTATGTAAGAACCAATTGTTTTGGTATTGCAGTAATGGAAATTGGTCTCTCTTATATACATTGTTTTGTTGTATTTGCTGTATAAAGCAACCATGTTTGACTTTAGAAGGTCAAACTCAGTAACATTAGCAACACAATGTACACTCTAAATGTTTACCAAAACATACTCTAAATGTCACTTGACTTTAGAAGGTCAAACATAGCAATATGACCAAAACCAATGAGTTAGTCAAACTAAGAAAAATGACCAAAATGTACACTACATGAGAGTTGACTTTAGAAGGTCAAACTCAGCAAACATAACATGATTAACCAAACATAGAGTTAATACTTCTAATGCAAAATACCTGTTATTACATGACAACTAGAGTTAATACTTATAATCCAAATTGCATGAAACTTAACATAATTTATATTATTCACAGATCCACTGCATAATAACTGAACTAAGATGACAATATTCTTGGGCCGTGTCTGCTAGCAATTTTCTTGATCAATCTTTGTGGTCCAGAACTTGGAGCTGGTCTTGGTGCCTAAAAACCTTGCCTAGGTCATGCACTATGTTGAGTTGGTCCTTGGGTTATTGTGGTTGGTGCTGCACTAGGTTGACTAGCACCAGCAGCTTGACTTGAGGCATTCCTTGCACCAGTTGTTGTGCTTTGTGATGCACTGGGTTGACTAGAACCACCAACTTGACTTAAGGCATTCCTTGCACCAGCAGCTTGACCAAAGACATTCCTTGCACCATCAGCTTGTCTTGCACCAGCTTGACCAAAGACATTCCTTGCACCATCAGCTTGTCTTGCACCAGCTTGACCAGAGACATTCCTTGAACCATCAGCTTGTCTTGCACCAGCTTGACTAGAACCACCAGCTTGACTTGCACCACCTTGACCCCTGCAACCTTTCTTGTTATGACCCAAATTTCCACATTTACTACACTTGATTGACTTGCCTTCCCTAGAAAGCTTGCCTGATGAACAACTTTCACTTGCAATCTCATCATGTGACTTCTTCCTCTTATGGTGGCCCGCCAACTTGGGGTTTGTACAAAGGTGGTATTATGACTGTTGTAGACTCAACTACTTGCCACAACTCCCTTCCATTACATGGGTTGACCTTGAATGAGTATACATGTGCCCATGTTTCAAGTCTGTAAGCAGCATGAACCCAATGTTCAGGTATACCAACTCCCATTGAATTCTCAAACATGTTGTATATTGCAGCCACAACATGTTTACATGGTATTCCAGTCAGCTCCCACTTCTTACAAGAACATACCCTTCTATCCATGTTAACAATACACTAATCCCTGTAAGGCCTAATTACTTGATATAAATAACCTCCATTTCATTGAACAATGTACTAAGTAGTCTTTTTTTATAGTATCAAAGAGGGATGTCACAGAAGGAGTAAGTGGTCCAACAGTCTTAGTTATCACTTTCTGAACTACTACAATCCTCTTCATCAAGTACTCTATAATATATTCCAAACAAATAATGATGGGTTGATCTCTGCCATCAACTAACTACCTATTAAACACCTCACATATGTTGTTTAAGAGTATATCACATTTGGCTCTGCCTGTTAAACAAATCACACACTATATAAGCATATGACTAATTATTAATATGCTTTTGTCTAGTGTGAGTTAGTTAATTACTTGAAAAATAGGATCTGCTCCATTGTTCAGCTAGAATCTTCATCAACCAATCATAAGCATCATAGTTGTATGACTTGAGCTTAACCATCTTTTTGTTGAATTCACCAACAGAAGTGGCTTTGGCTGCATTCCAAAGCATCTCCTTGTACACACCTCCTTTAAACTATGACTTTATATTCTCATGAATATGCCTAACACAGTACATGTGTTCAGCACTTGGAAACACAGATGCAATGGCTTGTATAAGTCCATGTGGATAGTTAAGGTTAAGGATGGGATTAAAATTGTACCTATTCTCAGTTTACATAAAACACATGAAAAATTATACAATAGAATGTGTACCATTTGCCTACCAGAAATGAAAAGTATTTGACATGGTCAGAACCTGACATGAAGCATCAATCCAATCCTACGATTTCTCTGCCACAATCTCTAAAACCTTGTTTTAGAGCTCCCAAACACACATACACCCTTATAAAAGTTCTTGTAAGAGACTCTAGATTTGGTTCTTGCTGTACATCAATCCTAACAATTGTGTCTAGATTTTGATTAATAAATTCTTGGGCATATTCTCTAAGCAGTGAATACTACTCCCTGAAACTGCCTGTCATTTTATCAGTTGCAATTCTCTTTGCCCTAAAAGCTTTCATCTTTGAGACCCCCACATCAAATTGTATCTGTATTTGATCTTGAACTGCACTCATAGGAAGATCATGATTAGTAGCAAGTGATTTGATAATATGGTCTAAAAGAAACCTAGATGTACATGCTTTAATTTCTCTTGATTGTATGCAGTTGTGATCTTCAATTAATGTTCTTACTTCCCATCTGCCTTCATTAGTATATGCAACAAGCATTATTCAAGGTCATGAGTAATTGTCTTCTTTCTTTTGTTTATTAACCTTTTTACCCTTCCCCTGGTATGTTTTGTCTTTGCCCAAAATATTCTGCTTGCTACTAATGTTGTTCTCTCTAATGACTGGACCACCTTTTGTTTGAGAAAATACATTTTTGCCCATATCAGTATCACTAGAAACATAAGGGACCAACGCTGGAATTGTGCCTTCACATCTAACTCTCACCCTTTTTTTAATCATTTTTTACCATTATTAGCTTTCTCCTAGTTTCAACTGAATGTTTCCTAACTCTTTCTGTCATAATTTCCTTAGTAGAAAATTGCTGCCCTAAGTAGAAGTAATACTTATTGGGACCCTTGTTTTTTTGCTTGCATATTCTTCTTAATCCCCTAAGTTGAATTCCTCCTTTGAGAATCAAAGTTGAATTCCTCCTTTGAGAATAAATTCCATCATCTAAGTCACTGTCAAATGAATCATAATCAATGACATCTAGATCATGTTCTTGAACCTCAACAGCACCTATACTTAAATCATATTTAGGGTCTGTAGTGAAACTAAAATTATTCATACTCACATGAACATCTTTAACTATATGCTCATCATCATCAAACACTTGATCATGCTTTGGATCATAATCCAAATCCTCTGAATCACTACTACTTGTATAATTTCCTTCTGTGTCACTCTCTTCTTCTGATTCATTATCTGCATCAACCTCCACTTCTTTGAACTTTCCAATAGGACCAACCCCTTCTGTCTCAAATAGCATTTGCAAGTCAAGCACATCATCGACTATATAACTGTTACCTACATGAACTACCATATGCTTCCCGGTGATCTCATCTCTAGTGATATGCTTCCCAGCGTTTGCATAGTCACCTAGTATCTCATCAAGATCTCCAAAAGGATCATCAGCACTCTCTTCTACAATTGGTCATTCCACAGAACTAGCAGGTTGTTTTTACTCAGATTTTTCATTACGTCACCAATTCTTAAGGACTTAGAACTAACATGTTCTCACTTTTTTTTATCAAATTCCTATGTCACATAGGTGTTAAATTCCTATTCACATCAGGACTGCTATCAATTTTTATAGGATCCTTTCTTAAGTGATTATCAACTGCTATTGCAACTCCATTCTTAGGTGTAACAAAGATACTTGAATCAACATTACTACTTCCATGTTCAACATAAATCAAAATGATCTTATTATCCTTAACATACTTTGCCATCTCTAACACATCAGCATCACCATTCAAAGTGTGCAGACCATAATCTAAGCCTAATATTGGTCTCAAAAATGGTAGTACATTAAGTCTGCTACACCATAACCCAGTTTAACTACCATATCTTTAAGGTCATGTAAACAAAACTCACCAATGTCAACAACATTAATTGATGATACCTGTCCACCAACGTAAGACCTGCTAGGTGTTGGTGTAGAGCACCCGCCATGGTGAATTTCAAATGTGACTGACTTAGGGGTACCACCTGCAATTTTAACCACATAATATTAACAACAATTGTACCTACTTTAAAAAGCAAGAACAAATTTTAAGTAAACACGCAAATGGACTATGTTCTTACCATTTTGTGCAACTTCATCAGTGTTTGAGCTATCTTTAGGCACATTCAAATCAAAACTTTGCTTCATCATGATCAGTCAATGAAGAACAAGCTCAGGGGTTGCATGTGTGAGAGGGAGGGGAAAAACAAGGGACAAAGTGTGTAATAAAAGAGTCAAACAGTCAAGGTTTCTATAAGTTAGGTGATTAGAAAATGTGAATGGACGAAATTGCCCCTGACGAAACGGGAACTTAACGAAAAAGTGGGTGGGAAAAAGTCAAAGGACCGGTCAACATTTGGGTCAACCACAAGGACGTCCAGTGTAATTATTGACGTTTTAGGACGAAACATGCAATTTGGGCATAACCACAATGACCAAACATGTAATTAACTCATATATTTATATAATATATTATATACATACTAGTAGACAGTAGTAATTAGTAAAACTTAAAAGACAAAGCTTAGATGTCACAGTTTCACACACATAATTAGTTGAAATCGCCTGGCTTGGGACAATGTGAATCGCACAAATTTTTTTGAATAAATTTTCGACATCAATTACATTTTAATTTTAAGTTTGTTTAGCTAAATGAACGAACGTGAATAAAAATCTGATCCATTCATTTATGTTCATGAACATTCGTTTATGTTTGTTTGTTATATTTATTTATTTACTTTTGTTCGTATATCATATTTTTTATTATATACTTATAAATATAGTTTAGTTAGACAAAAATAACACTTATATAACACAATATTATGCATATTTTGAACAAATTATCTTTGTTCTTAAGTTCAGTTATGTTTATTCGTTTAATGTATAAATGAACGAACATAAACATACATGAATAACCACATTTCCTAACAAATGAACATAAACATGAATTTTTTTTTGGTTTAAGCGTTCGTGTCTGGTTAAAGTTAATAAAAAGAACATGAACAATGCTTCGTCCTGTTGTGTATGATTGTCGTCCTTACTTATTATAACGGTATTTGACTATCTGTTTATCCGACAAAGTAAGTTCTTATATGTAGCACACTCTTATTGAATTACATACGTGATCAATAAATATTATACTCTCTCCGTCCCAAAATAAGTGTCCAGTTTGATTTTTCAGAGTTAAAATGGTTCAACTTTGACCTTAAATATATTCTTTTGTGTAATATAATACTTTATAAAAATTATATCAATGAAAATACACTTAAAACTCAATCCATTCATATATTTTGCATCAAATATTATATAACACACACAAAGATATGTAAGGTCAAAGTTGAACCAGTTTGACTCTGAAAAGTCAAACTGAACACTTATTTTGGGACGGAGGTAGTAGTATTTATGTTTAAAGTTTGTGTGACGTTTAGTTCAAACCGGTAAATCAAACTATCGAAAATCATGAATAATATGGAAATATTATTTTGACTTAGAGAAAGCAAATAAAGAATAAGAAATTTGGGAAAAAAATCTAAGCTTTTTAACATGTTTAGTTCAAGATTTGACCCGGCCCGAAATCTGAAACCCATCTATCGGTTGTTAGAGTAGTTTGCTACCATTTAAAAAGACTATACTACCCATCTCGTTGTTGAATTTTAGACATATTGCAAAAGGTTATAAGAATATGAGAGGCATATAAGTGGGAAGTGGATAGAATGAGAGACATATATATCTCATGATGTGGATACCATAAAACCAAACATAATTCAAACACACCAACATCTGCAAAAACCAAAAAGGTACATTTGCTAACTCACTGCTATTATTTATTCTTAAGCTATTTTCATTCAAGTATGTATATGTGTTCTTTTGTGTCATGCAACAAGGTGTTTTAAGTTACTAATTTAGAGGAAATGCAGGTTTTTTTAATTTTGGTCATAAGATTGCATTTATATATATATATATATATATATATTTTTTTTTTTTTTGAAGTGAGTAATCATGCAAAATGTCTGTGGAATATGAACCATTGATGAACTAATGCTATATAAATGAGTGAGTGTTAATTATAGGCTAGCTTTATGTCTCCTTGTATATTTTTCGTTATCTTGTGAACCTGTCCCATGATAATTCTCGATATAACTAAATTTATAATGTGTGATATTTTTGAATAAGCAGTTTGGATAAGCAATCCCAAACACCCTCAAAATTAACTGATGTATCAAAACGCAGTAAGCAGTTTTCAACAATTTAGTCATTGTGATTTAATTTTCACATATTTATTGGCTAGATATAAACATGGCAATGCACATGTATCATCTCGTTGAAATGGGCAAATGGCAGTAACATTAGGATTTTTACACTAATGTGTTCCTCGCATTAATTAAACACGATATCCCAGTATAGGTTTTCACTTTTACATTCTAATTGGATACCTAAGAATTTAATACTAATAAATTTGTCAGAGTGATTGCGATTAAGCATTGCATAATCGGTGCTCTTGTGCAGAGCAAACTAAAGAAATGTTGTCTCCGCAACAATTACCTTGTTCTCAGGTTACTAATCTCTTTATCCTTTTGGCCCATTAAGTCAACTTCAATTTTTGTACTTTTATGTAAGTTGACTCTGCTGCATCAGTTAGGGGTGTGTAGCAATGGCCGGTTCCAAAGAGGGGTACCGTTTCTCGTCAGAGCAGAACAAACATCCGCATCTTCAGCCTCTTTCCAAGGTAAATATATTATCTGGATGAAGTTTGTAACTCTTTGTAGGTTATGCCATTTTGATTGAAGAAATAATCAGTATGGGTTAATAGATTAACGTTCTAAACGTAAAATTCACCAACACCCTAAATCCTACACTTGACCACTTGGTTTACAGAAACCTTACTGATACAGCTAGGATAAAGGCCTTTTAGACCCATATTGACGTACTGGTAAGTTTAAGTTATGTTATATCTAAAGAAGTAGAGGTTCATATCGGTCGAAAGTCGACCAAAGTGTATTTTAAGTACACACAACCTGCTAAATCGTTTTATTAAAGAAATTTGGATTTGTGTTGTAATTATTTAGTTTTGTAATCATTTTTAAATCATGAATTGTTTATAAAAATGACAAGTGCGTGTTAACCTATACCCAAGCTAAAAAATTTACTACTAGTTTGACCCTAACCCATTTTGACCCATTAACCCACCTGCACGACCCCCACCCCACTAATTGCCACTTCTAACCAGAAGACCAAAGGATATATATTACCGCAGTTAATCATAACAAATATTTATATTCTACAGATAAAGCCGGAAGGCGCCAAATGCTTGCCGCTGGTGTAACAATTGCTCCTTGGTTACTTTTGTCATCCCAGAAATCAACGGCATGTATGTACTAAACTACGTATGATTATTTAATTTAACTCTGTGATAAGCTTCAAATATGGAAATTTTATTTCAACTTTTTATTATATGATATGGCAGTCTTTTGTGTTTTTTGAAAGTGCAAGAGGCTTTATATTTAAAGCTAGTGTTACCTATCAAAAGCAATCAGCCTCTGTTTACATTCGCATTTTGCTTATTTTTTTATTATGAAGTTCAACGTCCTTTCAAACTAATAGATAGTACTGTGTCGTTCAAGTTTTACATGTTTCTCTTCTAAGGTTCAAACCTTTTCCTTGTCTTTTTTTGGCGTTTAAACATTTGACTCTTTCTGTTGCTTAATTCATTATAGATCATGGATTTCTAAGAGTAAACTTTTGATATGGCTCAGTTGCTGCAGAAAACACAAAGGGGTATCTGCCGGTCACTGACAAGACGGATGGATACTCATTTATCTATCCCTTTGGATGGCAGGTATGACTAATGTTTCTGTTTGATTCAATTTCTTTTAATTACACTGTCCACTTGTCCTATGAAAACTGCAACATATAGGAACACAAAGTACAATTTACGGGTATTGTTTGACCATTAGTCAAATGTCATAATCACTTATCAGTTAGGATATATTTGACCATGTTGCACTTCCCATGAGACAGTGAGAATTATGTGTTTTCATTTCCTTTTTTTTTTGAGCCAGGAAGTTGCCATCGAAGGGCAAGACAAGGTTTTTAAAGACGTTATTGAACCTTTAGAAAATGTCAGTGTTAATGTGTTCCCTACAAGTAAAGAGGACATCCGAGAACTTGGTTCCCCAAAAGAGGTTTGCTAAGTATCCCCATAAACTTTCCAGTTACTTATGTTAACTCTTTTCTGAATCTTATTACTCTTGGTTGTAAATACATTTGCCTTGCATTTCATTTATAAAGCTTTAATTAGAGGTGGCAAAATGGGTGAAAACAGATCAGGTTAAAACAGCTTATGTTTAGCACTGCTGGACCAATTAGATTGCCCCCCGAACATACATTTATTTGTCTGTTTTCTTATATAGTTGATGCGCTAAATATGATTACAAACACTATATTGTTGCAATAGTAATTGAAGCTTTAAAACAAAATATATTATACTGCGTAGGTTGTACGCATTAAAAATGCACTTTGGGAAATTTTCAACTAGTTACCCTTTTGGCGCAATTTTTTATTTTAACCATCAAACCTATTAGGGATAACACATAGCACAAGTGAACCCATTAATAAGTACTTGGGTAGAAATTTCCATGTTTGCCTTAATACCTTTGTTGTAACAGTGAAAACGGACCGAAAAAAATTGATTTGAAATCGTTCTAATGAAGAAGGTTACAGTTTTTGTTAAGACAATCCAAAAAAGTGTTGCAATTTTCATGGGTTGGAGCTGGGACTGAAGTATGATTTCCTTTTTATGTTTTTGGCACTGAACTTTTAGTTTAATACTTTAATGTGATCATGAATTCTTTTTTCTCAATGATATGTGATCTATTTTCATATGGGCCGTCTTCTTTTTCCCATTTGTAGCTACTCTGATGCTAGTATTATGTACCAATCAACCTCAGGTTGCTGAAGCTCTGATAAAAAAGGTTCTTGCTCCCCCTTCACAGAAGACGCAACTACTTGATGCAGCAGAGGTTAGATTTGTAATTATATCTATACACAACATTCCTGCCATTGTACAAGATCAAACAGTCCTCCTAATTGTAAAATATAACTGGTTTATAAGAAACTTAAACTCCATATCCACCGCAACTTTCCCAAACTGAAATAGATTTGTTAGCTTTTTATATCTAAATGTATATGGTCAAACATAGTTATCGGATTTTCTTATACTGGATAGGCATATATGAACTCGTATATTATGAAATAATCACTAAACCAATACCATAATAGCAGTGAAGCATCACTGAAAATTCCAAACCTTCTACAATCTTGAATATGGTCCTATTAGAAGCTTGTACAATTGTTTGTTTAAGCTTGTGGTGGCCCTTGGTGGTGGTGATAATGGTTTTGATCTTGTTGTGGTTCATGGTGATGGGCATGGAACAAGAGAACAGACAGAGCGCATGTGTATGCATACAAGTATACAACTGATTATTTATCATCCTTTTTATGTCACAGCATGAAGTTGATGGGAAACTTTATTACACCTTTGAGTTTGTAGCTAAAGCTCCAAATTTCACTCGCCATGCTCTCAGTACAATCGCCATTGGCAACGGTATAAACCATATCCAATCATCTGTTTCTCCTAAAGGTTGAAAAACGTACGGGTAGTGTAACAGGTTAAAACGTGTCGCGGCTACCCATCAACTCTTTTCTATTTTATAAAAGTTGTATACAAATATTACAGTATTTCAAAACTAATTATGTCATGTTTTTTAAAAGTTTTAAGGATTTAACCATTTATAGGCAATGTTGGTACATTCAACCTGATCAGCTTCTAATTTGCTAGCTAATTTATAAAATGATACCCATTTGACACGTTGGAGGTAAAATATATCTCAATCGACCCGTTTATAAGCAAATGGGTATAATTGTCAGGTCGTTAGTATGCTTACTGTAAGTTTGCTGGCTGAATGATTTTGTTTACATTTTTCAGGGAAGTTCTACACTTTGACAACAGGAGCAAACGAGAGACGATGGGGCAAGATGAAAGACAAATTAAACACAGTTGTCGATTCCTTCAAAATCTTCACTGTCTACAAAACTTAATACTCCGTAACTAACACTGCAGGCTATATGATTTCAATATATAGTTGAGCATTTTCATACTGAGTGATCAAATTCACGCAGCTTCTTCGCTGCATTTTCATTTAATTTCAAGAAACCCCATTTTAATAGTAAGTAAATGTTAATGACTCGCTCTGTAATTTACATTTTCTCTTGTATTTTCATTGTATCTCAGTCCTTTAAGGGTAAAAACAATACATACAGCAAGTTCTTTGTTTTTCAAGCCTCAGCCTTATACCCAAAGGCGAAAACACTATGAGGTGGCCTCATAGGCGACCGAGGAGGCACGATGGGTGGGTTGGATAACGGGTTAACATGCATATATATATATATATATATATATATATATATATATATATAACATATATATGGGGCTAACTATGACTGAATTAATATGAATTAGTGACATGACGTTAAAAGTCAATCAGCTATATTGAGCTGATAGGGCTCATCAGGGCCTTGTTCATCGAACCTTTGTCCTTCAGCTTCTAGTTTTTATACATACTAGCGGACTCCGCATAAGCTAGAGAGTATATCTTCAAGTTATCTTCGACTCCTTGACGATGTCTCTAAAGTGAACCTTGCTAAGATTGCTAGTTGATTTAATTATTAGCGAATTTTTTTATACTTAGTATAATTTATGTTTAAATCTAGATAGATACCATGCGGCACTGAGGCAAAATTAGCCAAACACAAACACTTTGGTGTCAATGTCAACTAATAAAGAAACCATTTTTAACTTTTTGACATTTTTGGGATTTAACCACCACCAAAATACCAAATGGTCTAGTGGTAATGTCTGCTTTCAAACGAGAGGTCAATGGTTCAAACCTCGCTAGGTGTATATATCGGGGTGGCCAGGGAAGGGCCGGAAACAGTCCCGGAATCAACCCGGTGAGGCCACGTACATCATCTGAGACAAAAGACTCGTCCTCTCCGGTAACCAAAACAAGGAAAACCACGTCAGTCTACTCGTTTACAATTTTGTGATTTGCTATAACTTGTAAATGCACACCAGTTTTAAGAAAGAAAAAAAAAACTAAAATAATAACGTAAACACTTCTTACGAGACATGATCAGCAATAGATGTTGGTCAACATTTGCAAATTTGATATGGTACCAATTTGCACAGGTTAAAGTCTTAAACGTCATTGCAAATATCATAATAGGACTACAACATCATGGTACCAATTGGGTTGCTTAAGTAATCAAGGTCTATTTCAAATCTTGTATAATAATAATAAAGATCATGTTACCAATTGCAATTATGATAAATTGGACTAGCACATCATGGTACCAAGTGTATACATAAACCAATCAAGGTTTAGCTTATTTATAACATCATGGTACCAATTGCATGCCTTAGCGTCATTAGCAAATCTGATAGACTGCTAGTGGTGTTAATTTATACAAAAAATTGACTTTTAATTAAATATGTCAAGATATATTTATCAGTGAAGATAATATTAATAAGTCGAAGTTGGTCAAATTGACAATTCACACACACACACACACACAAATTTTTTTTATAACGGCGACTATGTACACAACATATCAATCTCACAATAACATTGATGATTGCATATCATTTGCTAATATGCATAGAAAAACCGCTACTAAACTTACCAAAAACGTTCGTATGGGTTACAAGGGTACATGTAAATTTGTAAGATGGATGGAGTATTGAAGTTTCTTACTCAGACTATTGCTAACAATCCTGCATAAATTCATACTTGGACATAACCAAAAGTATTTAAATGCTATGCTTTCCACATGGTGAATACTAAATATAAGGGAACGGAGTAGTGGCAACTTATGGCTCACAATCCGTCTTATGAACTAACGTCTTATGAACTAACATGCCTCATATTGTGCTATAACACCCTGGTATGAAAATATGAGGCATGTCATTCTCCCATAAGACCGGGGAAATTGATACCCATGTGATGGATGAAAAAAAAGAAATAAAAGATAATCCTGACAGAATTAACTTGGATTTAGAAATTAATTAGCATTTATCTCGAGTCTAGTTATATTTTAGGTTTATATTTACTTCTTTGAGTCGTTTTAGGATTGTTAGGTCTATTTAAACCACGTCTTAGCACATTGTAATTCAATTTATACAATTACTTTTGTTATGTTAAACACATTTTATTCTTCTGTTCATCAAAGATCTGAACATTTACGCTGATTTGTTTATGCGATTAACCTGTTCACAACGTGATTGTGAATAAAATCTTCCGTTGTCCTACATCACCAGGTTTAAAATTGTGTAGTTAGGTTAAATATCATATTTCATGCCGAAAGACTCGAAGCTCGTGTGGGCTTGTTCAAAAACTCAAAGCTCGTATTGAGGGGAAAGAAACGATTTGGTTTACTTACATTCTTTAAGAAATGCAAAACTTATGTAACAAGCATTTACACCACAATTTCTATAGCAAATGTAATAGGGTTGCATACTTTCTATATGCTACTGTACAACTTTATCAAGCTTGATTTGATACCTTCAGTGTCATGAAGAGTCGTGAAACAACTTTGATACGTAATATAAATTTCATTTTAGATAATATTATTACTGAATGAGTTGTTACATCTTTTACTTTAATCCTTTAAAGCAAGTGGATGCATTAAGTTTAATGATTGAATCATTTCATCTTTGCCCATTCAAGGTATCTCACATGTTTGAGTCCAATGATGATCTTTGCAATGGCGCAATCATCTTTGTCCTTTTGAATCTTGTACAAAATTTATCTATATCTTCGTATTAGAAGGTCCAAAATTCAATTATGCAGAAAATCTAAAGCAATTTCCTTTTGTTGTTTAATTTGTAAATGATCCAAATTTATCTATATTGCATGTGCCAACAAGATGCGACATTTTTAACTCTACTGAACACAAGTTCACAAAACTCTGGAAACAAACAGTAAAATCAAACGGCCAATGTTAGAATATCACTGTGTAATAGTTATTCTTTCGTCTCAAATTAAAGTCTCTTAAACTAGGATTGAGATTTTTTAAAGTTGGTTTTAACATAATAAGTCATGTTGACCAATCATAAACATTTAGTGAGTAATGATGATATTTGATTGGTTAAATATTGTATAATTTTAGAACAGAGTCAGTAAGATGTAAGTCTAAAGGGCTTGTAGTAGTTTAAGTCATGTATTAGGAAATCTGATTACCTACTCAATTGTAGTTTTTTTTTTTTTTTTTTTTACCAAGGACTATGTTTCTCTCGCTAATTCTCTATAAATAGAGATGAGGGTTATTTATAACTTTTTTTCTTTTTTATTTAGGTTTTTAACACGACATTGCGAACCGATTTTATAACTTCTATTTCAACAAGCCCTGGAATTCTTCTTTTCTTCTTTCAATTTATTAAGCATCATCATTTGGACGATAGACATAATTAGTTCAATCAACAATCCAATGTTTAGTCTTGTTCACATTCTAACTTGGGACTAAATTGATAGTGTACCGCTAGTTCCTGTATGTTAGTTTTTAGAGTTTTCGTTGAGCCAGATTTTGTACTATTATATATTATACAGTCCTTGATCAAAGGGTAAACTAACCGGTCAAACAGGTTAAAAATGTCAAAAACATACTCAGACACTCATGGTAATACATCTACTTATCAAACAGTTCAAATAACAATCTATCTTAACATGTAACTCAATCCACCCGATCAATCGATTATATACAAACCTTAAAAGTCTGAATTTATTAGAGTTTAAACATCCAAATTATGAGCCAAAAGTTGGCTTTTAAATATTTACAATGTCTATGCAATTTGCCATTTGTTAATTCCAATTGTCATTGTACAATGATTGCTCATTTGCTCCCTAGCCACAAAACCAATGTTTCTTTGTGTTTTTTGACTCCTAAAAGTGCAAGTAAATAATGGTTTGTGTCATCTTCACTCCATGACTACTCAATCATCTTCCTTATCTATCATTACACCTTTATACACACTATTGGAAGGTTTGATCAGTCCATTATGGAAGGTATACTAAAGATATTACAAATTATGAAGAGATAATAACAAAGTATGAAATGCATGTCAAGGAACAGATATCTATTTGGAGCAACCCTTTTTATGTCATGTACCTTTACCATGTGACAAAGTTAACTTCTTCTAGTGACTAACACATGGCTCGACATGGCTAGTGACGATCGACCATATGGAGTCGTGGTGTCTTGCTTTTCTTTCGATAAGAAAGAAGATATACATAGATTGTTGATTTCACGAGTCTTTTTGTCGTATTCAGTCAATTGTTCTAACTTATTTTTTAGTTTCTTTACGGCCAGAAAATGATGAAACTAATGAATTCTATAGAGAATCTAAGATATTGGCAGATTCAACTTAGTTATACACTACCATCTAAAACAAATCCGATATGCATTAGGTATATTGAAAATTTATAGAAGTTATGAGATTTTTGTACATGTATGCTGAACTCAGAAGGTAGGCTTATGCCTAGACACTTTAATTTGATAGTCAATTAATTTTATTAAACAATATCCTAAATTCAATACTGAAATTACCAACTTGATAGGTGATGACATATATGTCCGAACGACACGTGCCAGAAGACACCTACCTGAAAGGCATCTGTCCGGACGACCGCAAAGGATAGATGACGTGGCAGGAGTCACGGGTTGAAGGCAAACACGTCCTTTTATCCGTCGGTTCATGTCAAAGACCGAGCGTGAGCCGCCTAACCCGGATATTATGGGATATTATCCCCTGATGCCTAGCACCTAGGCTAGGTATACCTCGGCCCACCGTTTCCCCATGTTGTCAGGTAGAGTAGTTGGGGTAGTATAAATATCATAACTATACTTAGTATCACACTGGAGCTTGGTTTTAGGATCAAACAAAAAACGAGGCTAATGCGTTACATTCATCTATCTCACTTACTCGAGGAATGTTGTTTGCTGCATCCGAAGGAACCTACCTATTAACCTTTGGAGAAGTTATTTGCTTCTATTTGGGCAATGATCTCATCTTAATTACTTGATTCAATAATTGGCCCATGAGATGAAACTTAAGGCGTACTAATTAAAATATTAAATATTCATCTTCTTTAATTTGTATTTAGAAAAAAGGAAGATCACTTTTGATTAATTGTTAATCAATTTAGGCACAAATCATGATTAGGAATCATGTTTATGTGTGTTTAATATGGAACTTTCAGGGAATATTTTATGCTGAATTTTAATAATGTATGCGTATCGTAATCCAACCAATTACAACAGAGATTATATAGCTAACTTTCTTAGATAAAGCATAAGTATTGTATTCCTTCTCTTTAATTATCTCAAATCTTTCTTCTTTGTAATCTCATTCGATGTTATGTTAATCATTGTCATCATTGCTTTCGCTTGAAGCATACGCGCAATCTCACTATAGCACAAATGCAAATGTTGTTACGTCTCAATGACAATGGGATTTATCAAATAAGGTTTTGGGGTCGCCTTGTTGCGGTTAAAATCATAAAGTTTTATTTAGCGCATTTGATGCTCGATAAGATCAAAGTATCAAATATCTTTTTTGATAAAGAAGTATTCATGAGAACAATGTTGAAGATATTAATCTTGAAGAAGATGTTTAAATCATTGAAAGACATGGTCAAAAGAATTTGTCCCGATAACCATCACAATCTTGATCCACTACTAAAAGAATTCCTTTTAAATATAACGCATTTAAAGATTGAATCCGTATCTCATTTCTGGAAAAGATAATGACCCTCTACACGTACTGCACACATGATATAAAGTGGACATGCTCTTGAAGACGACATAATATGCCTAAGGAGAAACTAATGGCCATAAACACGAAAATATAACAAAGACCAGAAAACGACGTGAATCACATTGCATCAATAGTGGTCGTACGGATCATTAGATTTGTCGTGTGACTTTATGTAAGTATAAAAAGAATTGAACATACGAAAATGCTGATATGTGGGGATGAGAATAAGTGTTAGAAATGGGGTTGTGGTGTGGGTTGAGAACCTTTGGATATTCAAATTCCAAATGCATATTTTTTGTTATAGCAAGGGAACTTTATATTATTTGCCAAAGAAACAAAGCACTTCAAGAAAAAGGATATATTTGACCTATATTGATGTATGAGTCACAATATGAGAATAAACCTAAACCTAACAAGAGTAACAACTTCTGTTGAGATAAGTTAATATCATGGTTAATTCTGCATTTATTTCTCAACATAAGTCTCCCTAATATAGCGTAAATTTAGGTATTTGCAGGATTTCCATAAGTATACAATACAATGTAGTAAAAGTTAATCACTTACTAGCATAATGCAAGAAGTTGACAGTAAATTTGAGCATATCCTTTCAAAATGCATTTGGCATAAAGCACAAAGCATGAAAGAATAAAAGAGTTAATAAACAAACAAAAGAATAATGGTACCTACATTCCACTTCTAATATCCAATCAATTAAACAGAGTTTCTCTAAGATTAGACATGTAGCACTAAACGTACTGAGTTTATAATGGCGAAAAGATTAAGGAATTGACGCATAGCACTAATCATTGTGTAATTATAATGGTTAGACAAGTAAGAAATGGCCATTAAGCGCCACCAAGTCCATCACCAACACTTGTATGATAGAATTCTACGCCACTAACCTATGTCGTTATTGAGGTAAACATTTGTACCAACATATGCCTAGTAACGGAAACTCCGTATCTTCCACACAAACAAGACAAAATTACCATTAATAGTTGAAAAACGACAATAGGCAAACAAAAACAATACAATTGAACTAAATAGAGAGCTCCCATAACAAGACCATCATCATTTAGATAACTTGAAAGGGGCATGACATAGACATAGATATATATTTAAAGGCACACACATATATCTAATTAGTCCCAAACAAAAAGTTGTGTACAAAATGCATACCTTCAAATCCAACACCCTACTACCCCATTACCTTTCTTAAACTTCCCAAAGTACCCCTACAACTAGCTTCTTCTGCATATGAAAATGAAAATAGATAGTGATGGTACACACTTAAAGTCTTAGACACAACCTCTAGCCACAGCCTTAGACACCAATGGCTTTTTCATTTCCAATGACATCTTCAAGCACTCAGACAGATCAACATCACTTGGGTCCGACCCGGTTCCAACCCATGTAAAGTTCTGAAGCAATTGGGCCAACCAAAGCTGAACCGTAGCCAAACCCATAGTCTTGCCAGGGCAAACCCTCCGGCCCGCACCAAAAGGAGCGAGCCTGAGATCAGTACCCATCACCGAAACCTCCTCATCCATAAACCTATCTGGCTTGAACTTTTCTGGTTCAACCCAGATTTTGTCATCATGAGTTATGGCCCACATGTTAACCATCGCCGTGGTTCCAGCTGGAACCATATGTGGACCTACTTGAGTGTCGTGGGTCGCAAGGCGAGCCCACGATAGAAGTGGGCCGGGCGGATGCACACGTAAAGTTTCTTTCACAATTGCATGTAAGTAAGGCAAGTTTGGAAGATCCGCATCAGTAACACATTGACCCGACCCGACAACCCTGTCTATTTCCGCTTGTGCCCTTGCTTGTATCTCTGGGTGCATTACCATCCTAGCCAAAATCCACTCCAACAATATTGCAACTGTATCAGTTCCCCTAAATATCATTTCCTGCAATAAAAAGATAAAAGTATTCATATCATTTAAGACCTTTTAAACATATATTGTAAAATATACTAGTTCACGAATAACCGCGCTATATACAGAAATTTATATAACGATAACGTACCCAAAGAACCGCAATCATATCATCATCACTAAACTTATTCTCGGACTCCAAATCAAGCAAAACATCAACAAAATCCCCACCACAAACATCCTCAGCACCACTATTCTCAGCCCTACGTACCCGATGCTCCTTAATAATGTTTCCAACAAAAACATTAACTTTTGAGACCAAACATTTACATCTTTTCCTCACACCTTGCAAATCAAACCAACCAATAATAGGAAAATGATCACTCCAATTAAAAATACTCAACAATTCATACCCTTCACTCACCATTTTTTCTAACTCAAAACCATCACCATTTTCATTAAAATCTTCATAACATTTACCAAAAACAGTCATCATGACGTTATTTAATGATCCATAATGTAACATCTTTTTAACTTCAACAAACCCGTTACATTCCATAGATATTAGAACTTTTTTCACCATTTTTAACCCGATATTTTTCCTAACAGTTTCAAAACCCGCTACTCGTTTATTACTGAATAAATGAGTAGCGGATATTTTCCTTAAGTTACGCCAGTATTCACCGTACGGGGCGAACCCCATAGCACGGTGAAATAACAGGCTATATGCTGACTCCTTAATAGGACGGTCAGCAAAAGATGTACTATTTAATATTTCTTTTGCAGTATCGGGATGACTCGCTATCACAAAGCGTGTCATCCCGATAGAAAATGACATTAGTTTCTTAGCATTAAAAGTTGTTGAAAGTTTGTCAAGTAACCTATGTGTTACTTTGGATGTGAAAATGAAAACAAGTCCTAGTAGAGGCAGCCCAGTGGGCCCTGGTATCGCGGTCTTGGACCGTGTTTTGGATAGGGCCCACGCGAGTCCGCCTGGAGGGAAAATGAAGGTTATGATGGAGATGAAAATGATCATGCATAGGAAGGGAGTTATAGTAAGTGTTGTTGTGTCATGTGGGATGAAGAGAGTTGTTGCTGAAGACATTTTGTGCTAGAGCAAGTGTTTGTGTTGTTTTTGTGTGTGTAATGGAGAAGAGAGGGGTGACAGGGTTTATATAGAAGGAGAAAGGTAACGCATAAATAAATGGCGGTACGTTATATTTTGTGTAGTTTTAATTATTTTATTGGTTTACAAGGGCTTTAAATAGGTTAGAATAACCGCATCATCTAATAACTAAGGGGGCCGTTTGTTTAAATAAAATTATATATATGTTCAACTTGAGTTCCGTAGATAGTATAAATGTAATTGAAATTCAAAAATGGTTGATGCTTATCATTTAAATTTGTATTCTCCATTATACCCTTGCCTTACCCTTCCTATGGCATGTGTCTCCTCATCGTCGATAATTGCATCCCACTCACTTTAAAACAATGACTCGCTTATAATCATGATTCGGTGTTTTTGAATAGGCACAAAGAAAGCAATGACCATCATCGACAAAATATCGCCATTTGATTTGGTACAACTCATATCGTGAACACGTGCACAAGTCTAAGCGATATTTTGTTTACGACTGGATTTTTGTGGAAAAAAAACCCACCGCCGTTCAACCAAATCCAATGGCGATTTTTAGTTGGTAATGATTTAGTCCATCGAAAGTTCTTAGTTTGCCTAATGTTGTCTTTCCTTTATAATATATAGATTGAACCAATTCAATTCAAAGCTTGTGAAAAATCCAACGACCATTGGATCTTTGTGGGGTTTTATGGTCCTTTGTAAAAACTAAGAGTGGTTTAAGAGAGTTGGATTCAGAGTTCGTATTTCATACTCTTTGGTTTGGAAAAACAAATTGTACAATTGTTGGTTAATATTTAATAACCATGAAAATGATCAAGATCCTGTAAGTTGAAGGTAATTTGATAGGTCATGTTGACCAAGCAATTTAGAGGACTTATTAATATTTATCTTAATTGTGATTGGTTAACATGACCTATCAAGTTACTTTCAACTTAAGAGGATTTTCATTCTCATAAAAATGATGATTCGAAATGTCAGGTGGAATAATGGTGGAAGAGATGCTAGACCTATAGAAAACTTTGGGGTATAATGGTCATTATATATTAAGTTGGATATATATGTAATTGTTGAGTTTAAGAAAGATATATGTGTAATTCCCTCTTAAATTTATATGCGGGCTTATTGAGTTTATATGATTTTGGTTTCTTTATTACATACAAGGTTATAAATAGCGTGAGGCGTGGCGTGACGGCATGATCAAGCCTCACGCCTTAGCGGTTATGGCGTAGCCTTTGCGTTTTTAAGAGTGACTTAAGGCGGCCCAAAATATGAAATATATTTATATATTTATATCATATTTCATATATATTGAGTTTACATAAAGCGTTGTACATATTAATAAAGTTAAGAAACTATCCTTACATGTAATATACTTTTTTTTTTTTTTGAACGGCAATTTTATTAAACACTAGCAAGGAGCTAGATCAACAACAAACAATATAAGGGTTTTTAAGCCAATCGTCCCATTTGATCGATGCTTTACATCGATATTTAAACCAATAAAAAGAGCTAGAGACTAAATTATCAAAGATCAAGACCTTTTCCGGAATCTTCGTATCAAATAAAATCTTATTCCGAAAATTCCACATAACCCACCACAAGCCGTAATAGATCCCTTCGATAATAACTTTGATGTTTGATCGAATCCGGGTAGACACGAGCCAAGAACGCCACTCCTCATATGAATTAACCTCCATATACTCCACATTCCACCATGAAGAAATCTTTCTCATAACCTGTCTAACCACATTGCATTGAAAGAACACATGACTTGTCGTTTCGACACCCATTTTACAAATGGGACAATCAATAGAATCAATATCCATGCCGCGACGAGATATGTTAAAACGAGTAGGAAGAGCATTAGATTTAACTTTCCAAGCCAGAATATTAACCTTGATAGGCACGGATTTGACCCACCTTGTCGACAAACTCTCCTCCTGGAACATGTTGTCGTCTAACGTCTTGCGAATCGAAGCAACCGAAAATGAGCCATCATTCTCCAGCGACCATATGTACCTGTCAACACGAGGCACCAACGAGATTGTTTTCATGATCTCCGCCATAGAATCAAACTGTGTCTGTTCAATACCACTCCTCGCATTTGAAGAATTTTTTTTATCGAAGTTGAATCTAAAAGGCTCTCCATGCCTCACTCCCCCCTCTACCTCGACTGGTATGAACGCGTCCCCCTTCAAATTGTAAAGTTCAGTCTGCTACCCGGCCGAAACAATTGGCACCTCTCCCCACAAATTTCTAATCATTGGGGTGTTTATTAACGAAAAAATAATAAATATATTTAAAACCCCACTTCTCTTCTTTATTTTTCATGCTTTCAAATTCAAAAAACGTCTCAAAAAACCCCCCAAAATGATAACACCAAAATCCCGACGACAACAATAAGTTAAAATAACAACCGACCTCAATTTTATTTTTTACGACCAATCACCATCGATTCCTTTCCAACCAGTCAGATTCACCCATACCAATCAACGCATTCACAGCTTATATACTCACCTAATATGTATTTGGCTCAATCGTATAAACAACAACAACAAAATCAAATGCATCGTCCATAAATTTCATTACCACCGTATAACCCACATTCTCAATCTTCTCCGATTAACTCTTGGAGTCTTGATGAAGAATTCGATCCGTTATGAGGTACCCCCTTCTTACCCTTCTTAACTTTTTTCGGCTCAAGATTCGGAAGGTCCATCTGAACCCGTTCAAGACGACTCTCCCGTCGAGGAGGAGGTGCATGTCAAAAGGAAGTATACAAAAAGGCGTCAACAAGTCAAGAAGAATGAAAAAGATTTAAATGATTCATGGAGCCTTGAGGAAGAGATAGCATTGTGTAAAGCTTGGGTAGATGTGTCCGAGAATAGCGTTGAATGAAATGCTAGATAGCCTTCTGGGTGTTGGTCGCAAGTAGTAGTTTACTTTGATAAGGAAATGAATAAGTCGAAAAAAGGTCTGATTCCCTCAACTACAAATACAAAAATAGGCTACAATACCTAAAGTTACTACAATTTGTTTGTTGCGGTTTACAATACCGTGAAACAGAGGCACCAGAGTTGTGCAAATAACCAGATCTATTATGATTTAGTGTGTAAAGAGTATCGACATTCACACTGACTGAATGTTAGGAAGATTTTGAAAGACCATAGCAAATGGAAAGCGATAGAAATGCCAAAGTATTTCAAGAATTTCAAATCAGGTGCTTCCAAAAAAATCGAGGACATCAGAAACCACCTCACACGGTACTTTAGACTCAACACATATTGATTTGGATCTGAACAACGAAGCAGTTGATTTAGAGGATGTAGAGGTTTAGGATATTCGACGTATAGGACGAGCCATGTCTAAGAAGAAAGCATCATCCTCCACTACTAGTTCGGAATCTTTATCTGCTGGTGAAGTTGGTCTTGTTGACGTGTTGCTCATTAAATGGGAAAACGTCGCAATGTCATTATTTTTCCAAAGGCAACAACCTTCATCTAAGTATTTAAGAATAAAGGAGCGAGAATTAAAACTGAAAAATTAGAGGCGTCGGGAGCAAGCGGAATTAGAGAGACTAAAGCTTGCACATGAAGAAATGATGGAACAACAGAGGCTTGCAAAACTGATAGAACTTGAGTTTCAACGTGAAATGTATGAATGGAAAAAACTGCCAAAAATAAAAAATACATCTTCATCTACAATGAATCCCATGAACATTTGACCGGAAAACAACTAGGTAGGTGTTTGGGCTTGAAGCAAAAAATCAAAGAGAGTTACAATTTAGACTATTAGTTACATTTTTTTTATTGTAATGATTTTAATTTTATTTGAATTATTATTTTATTGTTTTTTAATTATTAATGAAATTCTAATTTAAAAAAAAAGTGTTCGGTCACCCCTGCAGTCACCATTGCAAGCTTTTGATCATGCGTTTGATATTTGAGAGAGAAATCTAAGTTAACATTGATGTGACGAGAATCAACAGGCGCATGCGATCACCATTACTATCCGTATTAACTAGTTCCAAAGCACCAACTAATTGTTGCAAGGTCACTAGGGCTGTAAACGAACCGGACGAACGCGAACGGAGGTATGTTCATGTTCGTTTATTTAATTTTAGCCGAACAAATAAACGAACGCGAACGCATAATCGGACCAAAATTGTTGTTCATGTTCGTTTATTTAAATTTGAACTTGTTCATGTTCGTTTATGTGCGTTCATTAATAAGTTAAACGAACGTAAATCGGACATAAATGAGCATGAACGAACATAAATGAACGTAAACGATCATATATAAACGAAAACGGACATATACGAACGTGTAACTAAAGTTGTTATTCTAAACGATCCATATGATCATCTTATATATATAATCATTATCCCAAAATATGATCTTAATATACAGTCATACTACTATATTAGCATCATGAGCACGCATAGTCGATTCTTGCATAAGGAAATCTAAACAACATCATTATCATAGTTAATATTCACGATGACTCATATAGAACGTCTTTCTAAACGTCGTCAAAGAAAGGTTTTTGATTTTGATCTGCCATTGAATGTGATACTAGAGAAGTAGAGAGGGTCACACAAAATTTATCTAAATCTACCCTTAAATGTCAAGTGTAAATAAAATATCTAGCATAAAAAAAGTTATTTACTTGTACTGTGACTATTATTGGCGCCAAAATTCCCGCTCATTAGAAGACCAGTTTCATCTTGTCACTTTCAACTTATCAATTTCAACTTTTTTTTGTCAATTTCAATTTCAACTTTAATGTTTTATATAAGAGAAATTAATAAGGAGTTAGTATTATATTACTTTAGGGACCTTAAATACTTGATATATGAATTTATTATTTTCTTTAATATTTGGGATGTTAATCGAACGTAAACGAACGAAATAAACGAACGTAATCAGACGTACATTATCGGACGTTCACGAACGTAAATAAACAAACGAAGTGTTTGTTCACGTTTGTTTATTTAACTAAACGGACCAAAATTCTTATTCGTGTTCGTTCATTTATTAAATAAACGAACATAAACAAATTTCTCGGCGAACGATTTACGAACGGTTCGCTGAACGTTCAGTTTGTTTACAGCCCTAAAGGTCACCATATAAGGCACAACCACAAATGCTTCTAAGTATGTTTAAAACTAAGATTGTTTAGCTTCGATACTAAATTAGTGGATCCAAAACCAAAATTATAGTTAGATAATACAAAATTTTCACTATAATTATGCTTTTCTTTTTTACTTGTTGAATGGTTTCATGTGCACATGCACCCTCTAGCCATATGTGGCTAAGCATATAACGACCACCTAGCAAATTTACCATATTAGTGTATTTTGTATAAATTGATACGGGAAAAACGTAATGTTAGGACTTTACGTCGTTAAAAGAATGTTGTGGTGAATATAGTAGTGACTAGTGAGATTAACAAAATACACACGTTTCATTATATTTTGTGCGTAAGGTCTCTCCTTTGACATTGTGTTTTCAACTTTTTATTTGAAGTAAGAGTAAATTATAGAGAAGTAGAGAAAGAGGTAAAGGGAGAAAAAGAAAGATTGTTAAATAATTGTTAGTGTTCTTGAGTTGTAAAAAAAAGGAAGAAAATGATGATAAAATGTTATTTGATAATTATGTTCGACATCAATATTTAATTGAGGAGTAAGTGCATAATACATCCTTATGGTTTCCAAAAAAAGACTGTCTCACGTCCTTAGCCCATACTTCGCTCAATTTTCATCCTCGCGCTAGTAAAAGTGAGTCATCGTACATCCATGAGGACGAACGGTGCAAATATTTAGTCAGTTAAAGGGGGGGAAATGTTGGTCACGTGAGGATGTGAGACAGACTTTTTTACAAACCACAGGGATGTATTTTTACCTCACTTTTTTCCCTTTAATTGACAAAAGATTTGCACCGTTCGTCTTGAGGGATGTACGGTGGCTCACTTTTACAAACGGAGGAATGAAAATTGAGCGAAGTATAGGCCATGGACGTGAGACAGTCTTTTTGAAAACCACTGGGACGTATTATGCAATTTACTCTTTAATTGAGGGTCAAGTTAATTAAATAATGGGCAAATTAGCCGTAACAAATTTATCACTTTTGTTTTGCTCACTTTGATACCAAAAATGAGGTGAAAGAAAAAAAAAATTGTTAAATAATTGTCAGTGTTCTTGTGTTGTAAGGAAAAAGAGAAGAAAGTGATGATAAATTTTTTTGACAATTATGTACGCCATTAATATCTAATTGAGGCTCAAGTTAAATTAAATAAGTGGCAAATTAGCCATAACAAAGTTATCACTTTTGTTTTACTCACTTTGATCTCAAAAGTGGGGTGGAAGTTTTGGCAACCATCCTCCCCCCTCCCCTACACACATTTTTTTATTTTCTGTAGGATATTGAATATCATAACACAATCAATGATCTAGAAGTTGGCGTACTTTGTAGAGAGAGAAAGTGAGTTCTAGTGAGAGAAACTACACCTTATGTGTGTGTATTATGAAATGATCAACCAACCCCTTTCCCATGGCTGGAAAGGGGTATATATACATGAGTTTTGTGCCCCTAAGTGGGCTATGGGGTGGGCTAACATGTAGGTAAAGACCCGGCCCAACACCATAAGTCATACGGTAATTAAACGATTACTATTAAGGCTACGAGCTAACCTATGCTAGACATTACACGGGGTGACCGTTTCTTTTACATAGAATTTTATAATCCTTCTAACAGATCTCCCCCAATGGAGGTCACCCCAGAAAATACAAATTGAATCCTGCAATCTTTGACTTGTCTTTGACTTTGCTCGTTAGTCTTTTGATTCTTCACGTTTAGCTCTTTGTACTCCAAGTAGTGATCTTTAAGCATTGTTCCTTAGACTTGTGAGATATTTGAGCTTTCTTTGAAATCATCATCTACAGTAAATCTCCTAGTCATCTTTGATGTGGAGTATTGCTTTCAATGTGAATGTTAGTGACCTTCGGACCCGCATGCCACACTTTCTGGTGATCAAGAGAATACTCATCAGAAGTTTGCGGATGCTGTGATTGTAGGTCTTTCATTAGTCATGATGTGCTTTGATTAATAACATTAAGTGTGAACAAGAGTGGGGAAAGGTTGTGAATAAACCTCCACTGGAACGAGGTATACTTCCATCTCTAACTTACGTGAACCTTAGTAAATAAACATGATTAGTCAATATAGCATAGTGGGCGACATATATGGCCTCTTGTCATTCGCCTGAGTCTTGTTGGATAAACCTCCTGATACCGGTGAGGACCAGCCTGTGATCAGGTAGATTCATCTTAAGAAGAATCTCCTTGATAGGATTTCCAGTATAAGTATCGAATAATCTAATGTACAACTATCAGAATCACCATACTTTCCTGTTCTCTTTATCGGAACGTCTCAAAGCAGACAGCACGATAAGAGTGAATCGGTTAGTTACCGTCTTACCGATTGATGAGAAAAATTGATTTGAAAATCAATTGACGTATCACTTGAGAAAGTATTTTTGTGACACATCAAGAGTGTTTTATAGCACAGAATCAAATTTCATCAAAAACACATTTATTTTGAAAGATATACACAGTCAATGTGCTCGAAAATCAGTTGTTGAGCATATCGAAAGGTTTTTCAAAAACTATTCGTCAATTCACTGCCTGGAACAAGTTTGATTCATAAAGAATCGCACCATTGTTGCTTTCCATTTGTCACAAGTTTAATCCATATTGGATCTCACATGTCACCGTACCAAGAGCTTGTATATGTTGGCTCTAGAAGGATATTCCATCATGCATTGTCTTAGTACTTTCGTATCACTCGGATGTTCTGGCAATACCATGAGGATAATGCTTAGGACTCTTAAGATCTTACTTGTTATCACAGTGTGTGATAAGCAAGCATAATTTGTATTCGTGTCCTATCGAGATTTATGGATGATCTCGTGGCTTTAGACATTATGGTGCACTTTTGGTTTTAGTAGTCGGAGGCTGGAGCAGACTGCCACCTTTTCAATATCATCTAACTCGGAGTGAGAGAGACGATAGAAATGTATTGATCTCCGTGAGAAATTGAAATCAAGACTCGCGTTTGAGGGATCTTGAATTGGCTGAGTGATGTTTTGTGCAACGAATCCACTGGGCCCCTGATTACGTGTCTCATATGTTCATCCCAACCCATACACCACACTCATCACTCCCCCCCCCCCGCAATCTAACATGTGATTCTGAACAGCATATGTAGTGACCCCGTTTTTATGCAATGCTTAAGGAGGTTGCTTTCTTTTCAACCCTTTCTGCTTAAAATTTCCTTTTTCATTCTTCAACTCCCTTAAGAGTTACCGAGACTTCATTACTAGAACCATTGTTGAGTGTAAATGGTTCTCCAGATACAGCTCCATCTCAGTCCGCACTATTCCCCATTATTCTCACATTAATCATTTGTAATCATACCTAAACGATGTCTGCACTACCTAGTGGACTATCCCATGGGTAGATCCCTCCGGCTCTGGCGGGATCATGGGATCGAGTCATAACCTACCATCCATATTAACCTCCGATAAAGTAATTCTACATGGGTTAGGATCTTTGAGGGATATTCCACAATTGGCCAACATACACCAGTCCACCCTCTCAATAGTGTGCTCGATATTCGCGAAAGGTTTAGCACAAATGGGAGAAGACCTACACTTGAGTCCAAAAGAACACATTTTTTATCAGATTTTTCATAGTTAAAATCACATTTTCTTCCCCTGAACAAAAATTTCAAACCCCTGACGATTTTAGGTCACAATTGATATAAGGATAGCGGAAAACATTTGGAAGAAACTGGGTCTAATATTATACAAGCCTATGAATGGAACATGTTATAACTGAGTATAGCGTATACAAAATACATTTGTAATCACTACTTTATTATGTACATATGACAACAACATATATAAAAATGATACCCCACACAAGATGGACCTTGATTGCCGAGATGATGTGATCATTCGGTTCTCTTCAGCAGTCTGTAGTCTCCCTCTCTTATCCTTCCACCAACAAAGCTTTCCAGGTTCCGAAAGATTCTCCTTGTCTCTTATGCCCGTTTCATGTATGGCAAACATGAAACTCCTTGCTCCTGTCAGCATCTTTCCCTTTCCAAAAACCATGTTTTGGGGTTTTTCAAACCCCCTAGGATCATCCTGTTCGACCTTGAATTCCTTGACCCGGTAGTCCAATGCCTCATCAATATGTTGCAGAGTGCCGTCACTGAACTTGTGGATCTCATTGAACCGCATGATCATTTGAACCCCATATTTATCCCTAAATGTAACGGCCCTTGGAGAGTCAATTACTGTGAAGTCGGCTTGAACTCAAAGCAATGCATCCATAGAGGTTTGGTGAGGTGCTGCGTCTGGTAGCTTCAACCCAGCTGGAAGACTTTTACGCGTTGTCTTTAAACCAAGTTTCTGGACCAAAAGGTTGTGACAGCAGTAGTGAGAATCTTCTTATCTTCGGGTGGTAGATGGTTTAGGTGACCTTGAAGATTCAATAAGTACAGATCTTCAAAGTCACTAGGGTACAGATATTTGAAACGTTGTCTTTGGAACCATCAGTGAGAAATACCATACATAGCAGCGATGTCATACTTGCATTCATCTTCAATCTACATCTGATCGGGTACCATCTGTTCTAAGCCAACATCAGGATAATAGGCCGCCTTCATCTTCGAGATAGTCAATGCAAAGGCCTGCCACTCTTTGCTACCGTATCGTAGAAACTGCACATATTTGTTAAAAAGAATACAGGATTGAATCATGACTTGACCTGGTGGACCACCCAGTGGTAGAGGTTTGCTGACATTATACATGATGATTGACTCGTCTACTTGATCGGTTAGTAGTTTATGGCATTCTTCCATTTGGTACTGAAGATGAATCACATTAGGATGGAAGACTTTGACAATTTCATATGCAAGGCCTTCCAGGTGTTGTACTTTAAGTTCAGGGATCCCTTGCTTTTTGCAGAACTAGTCCATAAAGATTGCCATGTCACCAGTCTGCGCGAGTAACGAGTTCTCTGGAGGAGGTGCATAGGTGGACGCAAGAGCAGATGCCCAGTTGTTCACTGGTACAGGCAGGTTAGATGATGGGATGGACCAAATAGGTTCTGGTGTAGCAGGTCTGTCTTCAGTGAGTGGCTTCCACCAATTTTGCCTTAGGTTCACCGTGGGAATAGGATCATGGCCGATGTCTTCATCACCAGATGATTGTACCTGTTCGTCATAAGTCGTATCATCATCCATATGTAGCTCTTCAGGAAATGATAAGACAGACGGCTTGAGTCTTGTGTCAATAGTCGTCCAAGCCGTATATTCAGCTGAAGCAGCTGTCTTTGAAGAGCTTGGAGCAGTGGTGCTTATAGACTGATCACTCTGGTGGGTGTATGGAGGAGGAGGAGGAGGAAATTGAGACGGTCTAGAAGCTCCTGGAGTTCCAGATGAACCCGTCGGTGGTGGAGACCCGGGTGATGTTTTCGATGAAGCATGTATCTTTTTCTTCTTTCTTCATGCTTCAGCCAGATCAGTTAGGAGCTGGTCAGTGTGATCACGGGCCATTGACTTCTCCAGAGCTTCGTACAACATCTTGTGATCTTCATGTGCTTGGTAGGAATTGGATTTCCACATGCGATGGTAAAGAATCTCTTTCATGTCAGCTTCTGGCAAATCTCTGAAGCGATTCCTGAGAGGAGCTTGAATAACACAGTCAACCGCATCAGTGACGATTTCATCCACCGCTTTGCTCACTTGATGAGGGATATTAAGATTCTCTAATTTGTACAATCTGGACCCTTGTTTGTCTAATCTTTCCTCCAGGGCTTGGTTTGCCTCCACCATATCCGCCATATGTTGTTCAAGTTTACCAATACGCTTGATTAAGATCGAATCTGAGGAGCCTTGTTATGGTTGAGATGGTATTGGTGGAAGAGTTGTTGTTGTCGTTGTTGTTGTTGCTGTTGCGGTTGCTGTTAATGTTGGTAGTGGTGCTTGAACCGCTGTAGGGACGGGTTGAGAGACTGTGAGATCAATAACCGGAGTGGTCATTAGAGGAACTGACGAGGTGTCCTGATGTATGGGAACCGTGACCATAGATTGAACCTCTGCTTTAATATTGGTTTTCTCACGTTCGTCTTCCTGTGACTTCTCCGAAAGGAACTGATTGGTGAAGCTGAGTTCCTTGTCAAGATTTTGTAGAGAAGACAGGTTTCCATCAGAGCATGACAGATCCTCAAGTCTTTACTTCAGCTTTCCCGGGGGGGAGGGGGGCCCCTTCAGTTGGGAGTTTAAGGTTCTCCTGAACATTTGGATAAGCCGTTGTAGTGAATTCTTCATCCATTTGCTCAGGGTTTGGTTGAAGTGAAGTGTCAGAGGCCTCAAGATTCATGTGTTCAAGGTCTGGTCCAGCAAGAACAACATGACTTGATGGAGGTTGAGACGCTGCAGATCACAGGTTTGGTCCAGCCTGGCCTTCATCTTGCTCACCAGGGTTTGGTCCAGCCTGGCCTTCATCTTGAACTCCAGCATCAATCCCTGGTACTTCTTCATCAGAATCCGTCTCACTGTCTGTCAGCCCAAGTTCAACATATAATGAAGAAGATTCATCATGACCAGTGGGTTTAGTTTGTGTAGAAGTGCGCCTCTGAAAGATGTACTGATCTGCAAGGTTCTTTTTCTTTGGTTGACCTGAAGAGTGAGTAGATCAAGGGTAACTTGTTCATCACTGACTTTCTCTTTACCCTTTCCTTGAACCTCTGGAAGCGGTTAAAATTTTCCAGATTTAGGTTCCCTGATCACCACCGGTGAAAGTGGACCCTGACGAGCCGAGTGAAATTCCTTTAAGCTTTCATCCACTGCCTTTTGCAGATCAGCCTCTTCATCACCAATCCTGGGTTCATTCTCTGGAACACCTTCGTTACCAAATTCATCTACCAACTGAAGAGAGCTATTTTTCGTTCGCTTCTTCACCACCTTACCAGCTTTGGATCGTTTGGCTGGAGATGACGCCTCAGATGTCTCCGTAACCATCTTTCGTTTCTTTTCTTGAGGTGGCAAGCGTGCAGTTTTAAGGTTTTTCTTGGGTTACTGGCTTTATGGTGCTAAAGCTAGATTGCTTGGATGCTTTGGGTTTGTAGCCTTAGCAGTTTACGGAGCAGAGAGTCGATCACTAACTTCTTCACCAGTAAGATATCTTTGATGCTTAGCTACTTTCTCCAGATAATCATTGTAGTATTGTTCACCTCGAATGTCATCAGTGATAAGATCATTCGGAATAGACATCCTTAATACTTCCCGTTTGGTTCCCTTAGCACTAAACTTGAGATATCCAAGAACAGGCTCTTTATTAGGCAAATGAAGTGGAGAACCTGGTCTCGGGTGGAACTTGTGCTTGCTTTGTAAGTAATAGACGATCAGCTTGGTGAACCTAACACTCAGGATCACAATAAGGGTGGCTTTCTTCTTTCCCTGAGTACCAATCTCGGGCTTCACCGTCTAGAGAGAAAGGAAAAAGCAAAAGCTTAATCGAAGTATTCGGAACTTCGGGATGTCTAAACGTTGAAGTGACTTTGTTGAAAAATCAAAGGTGATTATGAGGGTCTTGTCTACCCGTGAACTTATTACTTTGCACAAGCTTGATCAAAGGTTGTTTAAGCTCAAAATTGTTTGCATTTATTGGTGGAACAACAATTGCATATTCGTATCCCTCGATGGGAGCTTGTAGCATTTGAGCCATGGTACGATTGTCGGCCATTGTGATCTCGTGATTCACAAACGGTTCTTCTAAATCAAAAGGTTCAACAACAACCGGAGGAATTTTTTGTTGTTGACGACGGTTATGGTTACGAGCTTGCGAACGATTGCGCATGCACTTAAAAAGAGAAAATTAAGAAAAATTTATAAATTGAAAGAAAAATTCTAAACTAATTTTTTTTTTGAATTTTTGAATATTTATTAACAATAAATTTTAACGATTACACGGAAGAGACTTAAACCAAATAATCAACTTACTTCACGGTAACTCTCAAAAATTGCTTTTCAAGGTGAGCCGTACTTCGTAAGTGACACAAATGGCAAGTTTTTAAATCTTTGGTTCGATTTGGGAACTTTTCAAGTTCACCGGAACTTATTTATGATAATACCTCAATTGAAGGTATTATATGTTGGTGTTCTTTTACCAACTTTGTGTATTTTATTTATTTTTTAAAGGACAATTTTTTTATATTTTTGATTTTTTTATGTTTTTATGATAATTATACTAAAAAGAAAAAGAAAATATTTTTTTACTTTTTATATATATTTTTTATTTTTTTGGATTTTTGAAATATTTAACAAAAATGAAACTTTCGAGGACGAAAGGATCTTCAAACCAAATCAACAAACGTAAACGACGGAATCTTTAACACAAGTCCCCGGCAACGGCGCCAAAAACTTGATGTTGTGTTTTATATACACTATAAAATATACTATAATAATATTCCAAAAGAGCAATTAAGAAAATTCCCTAAGGAAAATTCACTCTTAAAAGATATATATATAATATATAATACGTATATTTAACCGGGAAGTATGATCACCCGGGTCGTTTCCCCAACGACTTGTGAAATTGAAACCACGTTTTAGCTCGGATTATGATTTGAATGAGAGAAAAGATATTTTTGAGTTTCTATAACTACTAATTAAAAGCAACAATTAAAATAAACAATTAAAAGCTATTAAACATGTAAACAAATTAACGGGTGTAATTAAAAGCGACAAATAAGCAAATAAACTAAATTTAACTCCTAAAAATGTAAACTAAATTTCTAAACCTAAGTTAGGATAAAAGAAAATTTTAAGACAAAGAAAAACATTTTTTTTGATTATTTTGAATTTTTTATGAATTAAAAACTATTTTAATCTAATTAAATCCTAAAAAATAACAAATTAAGTCATAAAAATTTAGAAAAATGATTTTTAAACTTAGAAAAGTCTAAAATAACATAAAAACTCAGAAAACTATTTTTTACTATTTTTAAAATTAAAATCCTATTTTTAAACTTAAATTTAAAAACTCAAAATTGAAAATTAAAATCTAAAAGTGGTGAAAATGATTTTTCTTAATGTAAACCTAAAGCTATTTTTTATAAGACTAAAAACTATTTTTTTGTAATTTTCTGAAACTTTTTTCTATTTTTTATGTATTTTCTAAGAATTAAACTTTCGAAAAATGATTTAAAATAATCTACTTAATGAAAAATTACCAAAAAATCAGGAAAAATCTAAAAAGTAACAAAGATCAAATGAAAAATGAAAGGATAAGCACAGCTTATCAAATAAGCTGTAGAAACAGCTTATTATGCTACGGCTTATTATTTATAAAGGAAATGAAAACGACTATAAGTATTTAATGAGGGAAAAGGTGAATGGATGAGCTATTGTAGCAAAGTGTTAAGACGTATGGTTGTTGAGTGTGAGGTCGTGGGTTCGAGGCAGGCAAACCCCTTTTTGCTTATTTTTTATTTTTTAATTTTTTTTACAAAACTGAATATTGGAACTTGTAAAGGAACTAATTTTAAGCAACTTTAAAACTACACTTTTTGTCTGAAAATGACAAATAAGCTCTGAAACAGCTTATGAATAAGCTGTTACAGAGAGTGAGCCTTTGAGCTCAAAATGCTTGTTTGGACTTATAAGCTTGCACAAGCTTCTTTATAAGCTCATTGGCAAAACCAAAAGCTAATCTAGAATCCCTAAGACATGCATAAGCTAATCCTAATAAGCTAGCTAAACAAGAAACACTAAAAGCCACTAAAATTAATGCTAAAAACTGCAAACTCAGAAAGCAATACTAAAAACTCAAAATTAAGAAAAGCTAAAGAGCTTAATAAGCTAAGCCAGGAGCTGAGCTTAATAGAACTTAACAATCAACTTAAGAATTATGGAATTCAATTATAAAATCAACTACTATAAGCTAGAAATTAAAAATTAAGAGCTAAGATTTAAAACTGCTGTTTTTGGATTTTTCAGGTTTTATGAAAACTTTAAAGCTAAATGCCCCTAATCAATTAAGCTATAAAATAGTAAATAAGACTTAATCTATATTAAACTATGACTAAACTTAAGGCTACTAAAATTTAAGATCCTAAATCCTAGATTTACTAATTTAAATAAGACTAAAAGTTCAGCAGTACTAACTACTTGTTAGTACTGCTGATGCAACTAGCAAAAACCAAACCAAATGTGCAGGGTAACCTAGTGAGGTTAAACCTACACTAAACACTCTTGTTGAGTGTGTATAAACACAAAACAAGCAAGAACCAAGCCTTAGATGGCTTGGTTCAAAATTTGCACAAGTGAAAATCAAAGGAAGAATTCCCCTGGTGCAGGAAGGCTAAAAATAAGCTCAAACTCTTTTAATTTTAAAAACTAACTTGTGAAACCTATTCTCCTAATGATCTTAAGTGAAACTAAAGCTAACTCAATCAAATTGCACAAAAACCTTTGACTTATTGAAGTCAAAGTAGCTTATCCCAAACACCCCTTATACTACTAGACAAGATTTGAGCTAAAGCTTAAAATGAGAATCCACTTAACAAAGCATTAATACCAGATAACTAACAGCTTATAACAAACTATTTAAACATGAATCTAAAATCCTAATTAAGCTAGAGAAAATTGAAATCTACAAACTAAACCAGATATTTTTTGGTTTTTTATGATTTTTTAAACAGAAAAGAGATTACATGATCTAATAATACTTAAGCTAAAAACAGTTGATGAATAAGTACTAAGTAACCATATAAATCACAAATAAGCAATAAGAAAACAGATAAGCACTATTAATAAGAAAACAAGCAAATTTAAGCTAAATAAGCATTTATTAAGCTAAAACTGAAAATTAAAGAAGACTATACAATGAGGCCTAAAGCTAAACAAGGCAGAAATGCTCTTAAGCTTATTCAACAGCTCTGGCATATAGCAATAGGCCAGTACTCGTTTCTTTGGAGTACCCCTCCATATAGTCTCCCTTCCAAAAGCTCATTTATCCAAAAAGCAAAGGTTTACTTCTGATTTTAGAGTTAAGGTAATTTTAAGGTATGTTTAAGCTCAATAATAAGCTTAAAGACTTATTAGAGCTATTGAGAGCTTATAGGTAATAATAGCTTAACATTTGAGAAGAATTTAAAACTTATGAGTGAAAGATAAAAGTGCTTATGACAGATTATTTAAGAACAAAACTAGATTTCATTAAAAGAAAACTTGATTACATTATCAAAAGAAAATTACAACTGAATTTTAAAAGAAATTACAATAAGCTAATTTAAGCTAAAAACTACCAAGCTACTAAAAAAACTCCCTTTTTTGTGAGGATGAGGGGCTCTATTTATAGTGCTGAGGTGAAGCTTCCAGGCTCTTGAGGCTCTCTCCAACACTCTAATCCAAGCCCTCCATTTCTTCAATCATTGGATCAATGATCTCAAACGTTGGATCAAGTATGGACACTCAAGGATTGCCAAGATGTCATTCTTGATGTGACAGCTTGTGCTACTTCTTTAAGTGATCCAAGAGTAAAATCCACCTTTCCTTGTGCTTTCTTCCATAGCCACGTGGCTTTGATGCTTGAGTGATCAATTAGAGCCCCTTGATTTTGACATAATTTAACCCTGCCATGTGGTTCATTGTCCCTATGAAATTTCGTCCTTAGACCTTTAAATTTTGAAAAACCCTTTGGTTTTAACCAGGGGTAAAAATGGGCGACAGGTGAAAATCGTACGTGTTATTTTCCCGCTGGTATTTAACTGCAAGAGGGAAATACGTTATAGAACCTTTAGAATTGCAACTTTAGTCCTTAGTGATTTTGTTTTAATAATAGGGTGCAGTGTAAAAAATGGGGTTTTAGGAATGACATAACAGGTCTCTTGTGGTTTTATGAAGAAGGGAAATGGCTAGGGTTTGGGCTTTTGGATCCGTGGTGTGGCCTCATTTTAGGTTTAGAAGGGACCATTTGAGTGATTTTTGAAACTTGACGACTATGTGGTAACATTTTGGTTTTTTGATATGTGGCTTTGACTTTTTGACTTTTCCCTGGCTTTACTATGCATTTCCTGGCTTCCTCTTTTGCTCTCAACCGTTTCCTGTGTCCGTTGTTTGCCCGTTTTTTGACGGTTTTCTTGTGATTTTGATATAATCCGTTACCTGCACACACGAAAACACAAATGCAAGCATATTTTTGCCATTTTTGGTCTGTTTTGGGTTTAATTGGGCTATTTTAGGTATAAACAGATATGTGTATTTTACACTTATCAAAATTCCCCAAACTAAACGATTGCGTGTCCTCACGCAATATTACATGCCTTATAACCAAATATCTCAAAATTTTCCCCAAAAGAAAAAACAAAAAACCTTAAAACTTTGAAAAGTAGCAAAATGATTTTTTATTGAGAATAGTTAATAGATCACAAGTTATAAAACACCCGAATTCCCATTTTCAAAACTATCTTTCATCTTTTTAGGATTTTTTCTTGATAATTAAACTAACTAACTACAACATATTTGTGTTGAATAAAATGTATTGTATATCATTACCTCATTGGTAACTTTTAATAGATTATAGAACGAAAAAGCACAATTAAGTGTGTCTAAGAAGAAACTCCATCATTCCCGATATTTTTCACTTTTCCCATGCTAAGCTTAAAAATAAGATCACCGTTAAGTACGAGCTAAGATGTCGATAGACTACGTATAATTACAACATGTGAATTTTCCTCCCGATACATATCATTATACTTAAGTGTGTGTTCAATTAATCTAAACCATTAAATCGCACATATTTAAGATATTAGAAATCACGACCAAGCTTTACACATGGCCTTTTGGGCTAATATGGTAATCACTAAGCAGATCATCAACCTCAAAGCAAACAAAAACCTCCTAGCTAAGACATCGTTGGTTCACATGCCCCATGAATGAGTTTTTCTTCTCTAACACCCACGTCAACGGGTAAGTGCAAAGGCCTTTTGGACACCCTATTCCGGAGAATAATAATCGAGACGCATGACTTCCGATGAAAAAGCCAGTGTAACTTTTTGTCAACTTATTCAAAGAATACCTGTGGTTTAGAAAAAAGAAACTTTTACTATTTATTTTCACACACATAACTTGCAACATTATTATTACTATTTACATTATTAAGGCTAGGAACTAGTATCAACTATTCTTTCGACGACACATGACAACATCCTAACCATCTCCGACAAGGAGCACGTGAACATAATTAAATGAATACCAACCCTGAATATACATCCTCCACCCTTCTTTGATGTCACATCGGGAGCGAACCGACAAGTGCCTAATGTACTGTTTATTGAGCGATAAGTTTGTATATACTTATTAACACTAAGATTTATAACTTGCATCCCAATTTTATACATTTTCTTGATTTTTTATTTATTTATTTTTTTATTTTATTTATTTTATTATTTATTTAACACATATATTTTTTGGCAAATAGAAAATTAATCATATTAAGAAAACCAAAAGTATAAACTTGAAACTAAAATTCTTATTTACCAACATGTTTGACTTCACATCGATAAAGCTTTTTCTCTGAATAGATTGATTTAGACTTTAAGAGTAAAAACTCTAATTTGTAAGAAATTAAAGAGTAACGACGTATAATTAACCATTTTAAGAACTCCGGAGGAAGAAAAATCACAAGTTAATTCCTTAAAAAGCCTTAAGTTTTCAAATAAACTTTGGTTAGCAATCCTACCCTCGTAATCAACCTATCATACACTATTCTTTGCAATGTAAAATCTATAATAAATAATTTCGCAATACTTAGCCTATAATAAAATCCACCTCGGCATATTTAAAATCTACTTGAGATTAGCACAAGTTTTCATTTACTACTGATTCAAGCTATCATGTTTAAAGTCTACATGAGACCATCATAAACTATCAATCATTAATATTAAGTGGAGAAAGCTATCTCACGTACGATCGGTCAAAATTACTTCTTATTCTTACCAACGGAAAACCTACTTTTTGTCTTAACACTTACTATATATTCATAAATAATATAAATATCTAAATATATAAATAGGTAATATAACTATAAAAATTAATATATAAATAAAATAAAACATTTTTTTTATCTACAAATAAAAACTTAAAAGATTTAACATTTCGCTTTTATTGTGGGAAAACGGGTACGTGAGAACAAAACAATAAGCAGGTAACATCAAATCGATAGATTCCCTCCTCCCCCCCCCCCCCAAACTAAAAAACGAAACAATTTTCCTCAATGTATAAAGGCGTGGTCTCTATACAAAAATTTAAGCCGTTTATGAATTATGCAAAGATAAACGTGAATCGATAAGATGAAAGGATATCGGATCTCCCCAAACTAAATTCAAATAAAGGATGAGAAGCTCGAGTGAAACAGAATGCAACACCGGACACGAGAGTCTTCAGAAATTGTTGGGTCAAACCTGCAAAAATCACAACAACAACAACAAACAACGAAAAACCGGAAGAGGATAGCCACAACACATCACAACACATTATTTAAGAAAATAGAAAGAAAATGGATAAGCATGGGGTGAACTCCCATGAAGCGGCTTGTTTTTGGTTACCGAAGTCAACAAGCTTGACTTCGATCCCTGAATTTAGTTGTCCTTAGGGAAAGTTTGGAGATCCAGGATAACCAATGGGGTGTTATCCCTCCATAGTAATGCTTAAGACGGTGGCAGTTGACTTTGAAATTCGAACCATCGGGATGAGACAATTTGGCTGTGCCATAAGGAAAAACTTCGGTAATAGTGAAAGGACCGACCATCGTGAGCTTAGTAATATTCCGAATAAAATCTTAATCGGGAGTTTTGAAAAGTAGAATTAATCACCGACATGAAGCATACGATTTTGATCTTTGAGTCGTGAAGTTTCATTCATCGTCTTCTCCTTGTAGATTAATAATTCTCATAAGCTTGATCTCGAAGCTCGTTAAGTTCATTGAGTTGGAGCTTTCGATGATCACCCGCGGTTTGAGATCGAAGTTGGCATGCTTAAGAGCCCAATATGCCTTGTGTTCTATTCAATCTGTAATGACAGACACGATTTTCCATAAACTAGCTTGAGGGGTGCATCCGATTGAGTCCATGTAAAGCGGTTCCAGAATGCGCCACAATGCATCGTCAAACTTTTCTGACCATGAGGCAAACGGTTTTCGACCCCTACCCGTCCTATCTAAGATCTTTTAAGTCCACGATTTTGTCCACCTTCGACTTGACCAACAAGTTTGAGGTGGTAAAGCCGTAGAAAGTCGATGTGTTACAACCATATTTAGACAGAACTTTAATCAATTATCATTCAAGAAATGGGGATCCCACGATCGCTCTACTAATATGTTCGCTCTTGGTTCACCATATCGGGAGAAAAGGGATTTCAAAATATTTGACAATACTCTAGCATCGTTGGTGGGGAGCGTCTTGGCTTCAAGCCCATATGGAAAATAATCGACGCTAAACTAGAAAATATTTGTTTCCTCTAGAACGACAGAAAAGGCCCATAAAATCAATAACCCCAAACATCGTAAAATTTCAAAACTTGGATTGCAGTTGAGGCATCTCATCTCGATGTGAAATTTTGCCTGTCTTTGAACATGGCATCACAAGATTTAGATCATTCGTAACCATCCTTATAGATTGGTTAGGCCAAAAGAAACCGGCAATCAAATACTTTTCCGAGCGTTGATTAAAAAGCAACATGAAGGCCCCCGAGGTGGGTCATTCATGAGACAAGCTTTGAGGAAATTCAAAGAGCTCTTAGCCAAATACACATCTACGGATGCTTTGATCCCGCACATGTACGAACGAAGATAGGGATCATCCCAAAAGTAATGCTTTATATCCTTGAAAAACTTCCTCTTTTGTTGAGTTGACATTCCTTTGATGAGAAAATTCCCCGCGTGGTAATTTGCTATATCGGCAAACCACGGGGTATTTTGGTCATCATGAGAAGTCACCGTATTCAATGTTTCAAGAGGAAAGGTTTCATTAATCTCCTTAGGATCAAAAACATTCTCATACGGGTTTTCAAGACGAGAGAGGTGATCGGCTGCATAGTTTTCAGCTCCTTTGGTATCAATCACTTAAAAATTGAATTCTTGGAGAAGTAAACACATCTAAGAATCTATCTTTGGCGTCTTTCTTATTGAAGAGGTATTTCAATGCGGAGTGGTCACGTGTAAACAACACTTTGTTTCATAGATAAGATAGATCGAAACTTCTCAAAAGCGTAAACAACTGCAAGCATCTCTTTTTTCAGGTTGTGTTAGTAGTTTGATTCTGCTTCGGTCATTGTCTTACTTGCATAATGAATTGGTCGAAAATGCTTCTCAATCCTTTGCCCTAGAACCGCACCTATTGCATAATCACTTGCATCACACATGATTTCAAAAGGTTGGTCCTAATTTGGAGCAATGAGAATTGGAGCTTCGGTTAACTTCTTTTTCAATGTTTGAAAGGCTAGAATGCAATCTTCCGAGAAGATAAAAGGAGTGTTTTTCTCTAAGAGATTGTCCAGTTCGAGATATCTTAAAAAGTCTTTGATGAATCTGGTAAAAACCAGCATGCCCGAGAAAACTTCGAATCCCCTTAACGAGGTTGGGTGAGGTAGCTTAGAAATCACTCGAACTAGCTTGTCGACTTCAATTCCTTTCTTCGAGATCTTATGTCCGAGTACGATACCTTCTTTCACCATGAAATGGCTTTTTTCCCAATTTAGAGCTAAGTTGGTGTCTTCACACCGTTTAAGCATTTTTTCTAGATTGGTGAGGCACGTAGAAAAAGAATTTCCAAAAACCAAGAAATCATCCATGAAGACTTCCATTGTCTTTTCAATCATGTCATGGAAGATTGCCATCGTACACCTTTGAAACATGCCTGATGCATTGCATAAACCAAAAGGCCTGCGGCGATAAGCAAACGTTCCGTATGGGCAGGTGAATGTGGTCTTTTCTTGGTCATTTGGATCAATTGGAATTTGGAAATAACCCGAGAAACCGTCGAGGAAACAATAGTATATCATTTCTCTGCGAGTCTCTCAAAGCATTTGATCCATGAACGGCAAAGGGAAATGTCTTTTTTCATGTAGCTTTGTCCACTTAACGATAATCTATGCATACATCTCCCATCCTGTTACAAGTCTTGTCGGCACTAATTCGTTATCGAGCATTTTGTTACTAACGGTCATTCACCTTTTTTGGTACTCAATGTACTGCTAGGCTCACGGCAAGGACTATCCGAGATTGGGTAGATCAATCCCAGCGTCAAGATGTTGTTCAATCCTATTTTTTAAATGACATCATGGATCTTTGGATTACCTTCTCAATGTTGGACCGTTGTTCATAGTCCATCTTCCATTAAATTTTATGGAATAAAATTCCGGGTTAAATACCCTTAATGTTAGAGAGCTCAAGCAATTGCTTGCTTACGAGATTTAAGAACTTAAAGAGAGCGGTCTTTTCATCATCACTCAAATCTTTGGCAATTATAACAGGCAACTTGTTGTTATCTGCTAAAAATGCGTATTCGAGATGATTGGTGAAGATCCCTTAAGTTCAACCTCAGGAGGTTCATCGATTGAAGATTCGGTAGATTTACAAACTTTAAGCTCTTTCTTGATTTCTGGTAAGTAATTTCCTTGATTTAGTGATGGCGAAGGATCACTATTGAGAAGAGATTCGAGAAGGAGAATGTCCCCCTCTGGGTCATAATAAGCTTCATCAACTTCCGGTGAAGTTGGATCATCGGCTATAGCAAGAAAAGTATCAGCTTCTTCCAAAAGTAGAAAATCACTATCCCCGAAAGGAGTGAGAGTCGGAGAAGAATTTGAAACAATCGGATCGTATCCGGGAGAAGGATTGCCATATGCAACTGAGTCGGAAAAATCTAAGACTTCTTGTGAGTATTCTTCACACGTAACATCAATAAGATCAACTTTCTTCAACGATTTGAGATTGTTTTGTATGAATATATGAGGAGTATCACCACATTTAAGGGTTAAAGATTGATCATCATTTCTAAGCGTAATCTCTCCTTCATACACATCAATTAAAGCATGAGTTGTCCTAAGAAAAGGTCTCCCGAGTATTAACGGTACTCGAGGATCGGCTATGAAATCAAGAACAACAAAATCGGCCGGAAAGTAGAATTTTCCTACCTTGACAAAAACATTCTCGGCTACACCGGTTGGTTTGGAAATTGTTCGGTCCGCTAATACCTAACACATTTTGTAATCATTTATTCCCGGGAGTCCAGCTTTTTCCAAATGGAAAGAGCATGAGATTAATGCTAGCACCTAAATCGGCTATGCTAAGCAATTATCAAACTCCAAAAAATCACATGGGATAAGAAATCGACCGGGGTCACCTAGCTTTTTCGTGGAAGCATTTTGAGACAACCGCACTACAATTTTATCAAAGTGTTGTACTTGGTTAACTCCATTAACTTGTCTTTATTATTAAGCATCTTTTTGAAGATCAGAGCAAACTTTGGCATATGAATGAGAGCATCCGCGAAACTTAGCTCAAAATGAAGATTACAGAAAGTTTCCATAAACTTTGAAGCTAGGATATCATCCTTTTTCACACACGAATTTTCTCTTGCAATCTTGAAGGTAATGCTAACTAGTCTTGGTCTTTTGAACAAAGAAGGCATCATTGATTGTTCTTTGTCTTTTTTTTGATCTTGGACCAAAGGAGGTTGGATGTCTTCGGTGCTAGGTAGCTCCGTATCCTTTGTCACCCCGGGTTCCTTTTCTACCACCGGCGGTGAAATTGGAGGTCCGTCATATGAGGCACCACTTCGTGTAGTAATTGCCTTGGCTTCGTTCCTAGGTTAGAATGTTATTTGCTTGGTAACGTACATGAAACTTGAAGCTTGGTTGTATGATAGTTTTGGCCATGAAACTTAGCATCAACTTCCAAAAATCATCTTGCTTCTTTTGATAAACATTGTAAACTCTTTAAATCATTTTGTTCCTTTGAAAATTATCCAACTTCATTTGCAGTTATTCATGTTTGCATCATTAGCCTTAGCATAACTTTCAAAATCCGTTTTAGAAACACCTTGAATTTGTGAAACGGAGGTAAAGCTTGATTAACCAAAGGTTGATTTGTTGGTGGTTGGTATGGTGGGGTTTGATAAACGGAAACCTTGGTTGTTTTCGGCGGTTTTTGAATTGAAATTTCCTCCACGTTTTGATTCCAAAATTAAATTGTTTTCCTTGATCTCGGTATTGTGTTTCCTTGGTTGTTTTGAACATTTGGTTGATTGAAACCCGGTGGTCTTATTTGGTTTGCCAAATTAGGAGGATTCCTTTTAACAAAATTGCCAACGGCGGCGGTTTGTTGGAATTGATAAATGTTTTCATGAAAAATGGGAACTTCATTCCTTGTTAACGGACAATTGTTGAAATTATGGTTTGAACCACATGTGACACAAACTTCCTCGACTGCTTTGACGATAGCAGGAGTCGTAGCATTCTTTTCAATAATCGCTTTCTCTAAACAGCTCATTCGAATATTCATTTTGTCTTCAAGTAAGGCGGGTGCCATTATGTTGAATCCTAAAGAATTATTTGAAGTGAAGAAGTAGAAGAAGGAGCCTCGTAATCGCTCTTGAATCATTAGAGACGACTTTCTGTAATAACGCACTTGTGGATTATCCTTTCATTATGGAAAAACTTCTCGAGGCAATCTAATCTAGAAAATAGCCACCCACGTGGTGGAATCTAAAGGCATCTAGATCATGGTATTCAAGGAATTGAAAAAACGTATCAAGTTGGTGAATTCCGCGAAACCATGTGAGGACATTGACGAAGAAGTTCTTTGAAACTTTCCATGCTCGTCGAAGGTTTTCATTCTGTTCTTGTAGAAAGTAGGATTTTGTTTCAAGGTAAGTGATTTTGAAGGTGGGAAAGAATTGTTTAATGAATTTCGAGTGACAAGATCATCCCACAATGAGATATATCTAGTAGGTTCCTTATCTAGCCAAGTCCGGGCTTCTCCTTCGAGAGAGAAAGGAAAAAGCAAAAGCTTAATCGTTGTATTTGGAACTTCGGGATGTCTAAACGTAGAAGTAACCTTGTTGAAAAATCAAAGATGATTATGAGGGTCTTGCTTACCCGTAAATTGATTACTTTGAACAAGATTAATCAAAGTTTGTTTAAGCTCAAAATTGTTTGCATTTATCGTTGGTACAACAATTGCATCTTCGTATCCCTCGATGGGAGCTTGTAGCATTTGAGCCATGGTACGATTGTCGGCCATTGGAAACTCGGGTTCCTCAACAATAACCGTTGTTAATTGTTGTTGTCGACGATTTTGATTACGAGCTTGAGAACGAGTGCGCATGCACTAAAAATAAAGAAATTAAAAAGTAAACAAAAATTACACTAATTTTTTTGGATTTTTGAATTTATATTTTTTTTTCTTTTTACAATCAATTTTAAACGGATACACGAAAGACAACTTAAAACCAAATAATCAACTTACTTCACGGTAGCTCTTAAAAATTTCTTCTTAAGGTGAGCCGTATTTCGTAAGTGACACAAATGGCAAGTTTTTGAATCTTTGGTTCGATTTGGGAACTTTTCAAGTTCACCGGAACTTATTTATGATAATACCTCAATTGAAGGTATTATATGTTGGTGTTCTTTTACCAACTTTGTGTATTTTATTTCTTTTAAGGACAATTTTTTATATTTTTGATTTTTTTAGTTGATAACTATAGTAAAAAGAAAAGAAAAATATTTTTTTACTTTTTATATTATATATTTTTTTGGATTTTTGAAATTTTTAACAAAAATGAAACTTTCGAGGACGAAAGGATCTTCAAACCAAATCAACAAACGTAAACGACGGAATCTTTAACACAAGTCCCCGGCAACGGCGCCAAAAATTGATGTTAGATTTTATACACTATAAAATATATGATATAATACCACAAGAGCAATTAAGAAAATTCCCTAAGGAAAATTCACTCTTAAAAGATATATATAATATATAATACGTATATTTAACCGGGAAGTATGATCACCCGAGTCGTTTCCCCAACGACTTGTGAAATTGAAACCACGTTTTAGCTCGGATTATGATTTGAATGAGAGAAAATATATTTTTGATTATCTATAACTACTAAATAAAAGCAACAATTAAAATGAACAACTGAAAACAATCAAACACTTAAACAAATTAACGGGAGCAAATGAAACGTAACTAATAAGCAAATACACTAAAATTAACTCCTAAAATTGCAAACTAAATATCTTCTAAAAACCGTAAATTTGACAAGAAAGAAAATTTTTAAGAAAAAGAAACACATTTTTATTTATTGAATAATTTCTTTGGAATTAATTAGAATTAAAAACTATTTTGAATCAAGAAATAAAATCCTAAAAAAAATCAATATAAAGTCCTTAAAAGTTTAGAAAATTGATTTTTTAAAACTTAGAAAGTCTAAAATAATAAAAAAAAAATGGAAAAAAAATTTTAAAAAGCCAGAAATAAAAAACATCAAAACCACCCACCCTTTAAACCACAATTTTAAACAACTTTTAAAATTAAAACCTCAAAAAGACCCCCACCTACCTGCCACCCCTCTACCCCATCCCCCCCATCCCCAAACCCACACCCCTATAAATCCCCATCAAAAACAATCCTTTAACCCCGACCCCTAGCCATCAAAATAAAACCCTCCACCCCCCACCCCATCCAGCAAAAGAAAATCCAAAAACATCCCTATTAAACAAAACCAAACAACTTCCAAACCTCCCAATCCCCCAACCCTGCCCCCTCCAACCCCCCCCCCCAACCATCCCCCCAACCCCCCCCAACCCGGTCCCCAACATCCCCCCCCCCCCTTTTCCTCTTCCCCCACCCCCACTTGGCCACCAACCCGCCCAACGCACACACTCCATCTTTGTAAAAGCTACGGCAAAATATAAAAAACAAAGTAACTGAAAAAGAAAAACAAGTTAATAGAAAAGGGGAAGAGAAGAAAGGAATGATCTAAAGAAGCAAAGGGATAATGCATTTGCAATTATAACAAATAGTTCGTGGGATCAATACATTGCAAACCCCATTTTTTGCAATTTATTTTTTTATTATTTTTGAAAAACAAAGTCTGCAACTTAAAAGCCAACAAATTCTAATAACTTATAAATAAAAGGGAGATTAATGGCTATAAAACTCAAAGATGAGCTTCAAAAAGAGCTTATGAAGTCTGCTTAAACAGAAAGTAAGCTTTTGATCCTTCTTCTATAGGTTTTATTATCACTTAAAAGCAGAGAGCACAAGGTATCACTATAAAGCTTAATATCAAAAGTAAAGCAGACAATGGATACCTAAAGAGTGCACAACAAACTAGAAGATGGGGAAAGAACTAAAAACCACTAAACTCCTTAAACCTAGCTGAAATTGAAAATCTAAAAGCTAAACTCAGGCACAAACACAAAGAGCTCAAAATCAAGTTAAGCTCAAAAAACTCAATAAAAACAAAGCTAAAAATGCTAAGCATAGGAATATATCTAACTACATATAAACTTATGAATTCAATGTAATAAAAACAGATAACATAAGGCAAAATTTAAAAAATTAAAACAAATCTAATTTACTACTATTTTTGGTCTTTTGGAATTTTTAATGAACTTTTAAGCTAAATGTACTAAAGCAAATAAGCCTGAAAATAAAAAAAACTAGCCTAAATCTATGCTAAGCTATGTCTAAACTACAAGCTAGATTAAAGCTTAATCCTAAATCCTACTAATTCTAGTTGAAATGAGGTAAACTAATGACAGAGCACAGTAACTTCTTTATGTTTACTGCTGGTGCACAGACAGAGAGTGTGCTACATCGTAAGTAACCTTTTGGTTAACCTACTGCATATAGCATACTCACATAGGTGAAAAAAAACACTTAGCATAACCAAATCCAAGCCTTCAATGGCTTGGAATCAAACTTTTAACATAGCAAAGAAAAGGGAATTAGTACCCTGGTGTTGAGACAAGCTTAATAAGCCACAAAATGATTTAAAATGTAAACTAAGCCTCAAAACTTGTTTAAAACTTGATAATCTAAGAAAACTAAACTGTCCAAATTGATAACACAAAATCCTTGAGAGCCCTTCCTTAACTGGCTCTCCTTTAAAGTTCTAAAAAAGCACAATAAGTCCATAAGTCAAAGGTAAAAGGATTAACTGATATGATTTATTTAAGTATGATTTAAAACTGACTTAAAAAAATCTATCATAAGCTTAAAGACTTATGAGAGCTATTAGAGCTTATAGGTAACAGTAACTTAACATTTGAGAGGTAATAAAAACTTATAAGTGAAATTAAAAGAGCTTATGACAAATTATTTAAGAGCAAAACTAGATTTCATTAAAATAAAACTTAATTACATTATCAAAAGAAAGTTACAACTGAATTTTAAAGGAAATTACAATAAGCTAATTTTTAAGCTAAAAACTACCAAGCTACTCTAAAAACTACTAAAAAACTCTCTGCTGTGTGTGTGATGGTGAGGGCTATTTATAGCCTGTTGATGAAGATTCTAGGCCTTGCCTTGCTTCCCAAGCTCTTTTCAATCATCACCATTTAATCTTTTAATCATTGAAGAATGATTCTTAGCCGTTTGATCAAGTGGTAGTCACACGGATAGCCAAGCTGTAATTCCTTTGATGTGACAGCTTGTGCTAGTTTTGTGAGTGCTTCAAGAGCAAAATCCATCACTCCTTGTGCTTTCTCTACATCCACGTGGCTTGATAGCTTGAGAGAACCAATAAAAACCCTTGAGATTACATAACTATCCCTGTCATCTTATTGTACCTCACTTGAATTGCCGTTCTTGACCCTCAATTTTGAAAAACCCTTTGATTTACCCTGGTTGGAGAAATGGGGACGATGGATGAATAGTCTCCATAGTTTGGCGCTCTTTTTTAACTGAACGGGTAAAAGTCGTTTGAACTTTGGGCTATTGGCAAATGTAGTCCTTGAGTTTGGTTTATAAAGGTTGTAGTGTAAAAGGACATTGAATATTGGCAGGAATGGTCCTTGAGGTTTTATAAAAAGGGTATGGGATTGGGTAATGGGCTTTTATTCTTGGGCCTTTAGAACCGGGTAGGGTAATTAAAGGGTTTAAGGCCCATTAAGAGTTAGGGACTATTTGTGTAACTTTTGGAATGTTGAGGGACTGAAA
>BQNB010025141.1:10671-59964 GCA_026074375.1 Tanacetum coccineum
CAACAAAAGTATTTGAGCAACTCGTTCAGAAGATTAACATTCGATGCTTGAAATATATACATTAAATTGAGGAGGAGCATTATGCACACTGCACTCTTTTCCTTCATCAAGTTTTTTTCCCATTGGGTTTTTCTTGATAAGGTTTTTAATGAGGCAGTATATACCGTATGATAAACGGTGAATATCCAAGGAGGAGTGTTGTAAAATATGGGTTTACATGTATTTATCTTCCCTATAAATACTTGATACTTGTAACCTCTTGGATGAATATAACTGAATAAGAATTCTCTTTTTTCCTCATTCTTCACTTATTCTTGTGTTTTATATTTACAACAAATACCACAAATTTAACATTTTATTCTTCTGCAATCTTTATACCCATGAAAGAAACTGACCCTCTGGAGAAACTAGCGAGAATGTACCTAAAGGAAGTAGTAACAAGGCATGGAATACCGGTCTCGATTATTTGTGATCGTGACCCTAGGTTCGCATCAAATTTCTGGAGGTCACTTCAGAAAGCTTTGGGTACAAGTTTAGATATGAGTACGGCATATCATCCGCAAACTGACGGACAAAGCGAGAGAACCATTCAAACTCTCGAAGATATGCTTCGTGCTTGTGTGATCGACTTTGGAAATGGTTGGGTTAAACATTTGCCATTGGTCGAGTTTTCATACAATAACAGTTATCATGCTAGCATTAAGGCTGCACCCTTTGAGGCACTCTATGGTAGAAAATGTCGTTCGCCTATTTGTTGGGCTGAGGTTGGAGAAGTTCAACTCACCGGTCCAGAGATAGTACAAGAGACGACTGAGAAAATCATTCAAGTTAAGCAAAGGATGCAAGCCGCTCGTGATAGGCAAAAGAGCTACGCTGATTTGAAGCGTAAGCCGATGGAGTTTGAGGTTAGAGATAAAGTGATGCTCAAGGTTTCGCCTTGGAAAGGGGTTGTACGTTTTGGCAAACGAGGGAAATTAAATCCCAGGTTTGTTGGACCTTTCAAGGTAATAAAAAGGGTTGGAGACGTTGCATACAAGCTCGAGCTTCCTGAGGAGCTGAGCAGAGTTCATAATACATTTCACGTGTCCAACTTAAAGAAGTGTCATGCCGACGAACCCTTAGCCGTTCCGTTGGACGGACTTCATTTTGATGACAAGCTTCAGTTTGTCGAGGAACCTATAGAGATCACAGATCGTGAAGTTAAACGGTTGAAGCGAAGCCGTATCCCATTAGTCAAGGTTCGATGGAACTCCAAGAGAGGTCCAGAGTTTACATGGGAACGCGAAGATCAATTCCGGAAGAAATACCCACATCTGTTCTCAAAGACCGGGCCGTCGTCAAGTGCTGCGTCTTAAGCCTTGAGGACAAGGCTCAGCTAACCGGGGGAGACTATAACACCTCGTGTTTTAGGACAATGTACGACGTTAATAAAGTCACCATTTATTTTTAGTATTGTACGCGTTTGTTTTTAATGGAAATCGTTACGTTAAATCGCGTAAGCTAAAAATGATCAGTTAACGTAAACGGGCATTCTCTTAAACCGTAAACGTTAAGTTAAATCGCGTAAACTAAAAATGATCATTCAATGTAAACGGGCATTAAACAATTAAATGTTTACATCAAGCAAGTGTTATATGATTATTATGAAGGGGGAAGGAAAGAGTAAAGGGGGGAAGGTGAAAGGTTGGAGAAGAGGGGAAAAGGGGAGGGGGGGGAGGAGGGGGGGGAGGGGAGGGAGGGGAGGGATAGAGCGGAAGGGTGGAAGGGGGGGGGGGGAGGGAAGGGAAAAGGTGGGAGGGGGAGAAAGGAGGGGAAAAGGGGGGAGTTAGATGAGGGGGGCAAGAGGGAGGGGGGGGTGGGGGGGGGGGAAGGGAGAGGAGGAAGGGAAAAAGGGGTGGGGAGAAGGGGGGGATGTGGGGACGGTAGGTGGTAAGATTGAAAATAGGGAAGAGGAGTAGGGGAAAGAAGGGGAGAGGACGAGGGATGAAGAGATAAGAGGGTTGAGTGAGGGGGAGAAGTTGAGGTGGTAAGTGCTCAAGCTGTTGGGATAAGGCTCGTTTGTTCTGAATGGGCGCCACGGCGAGGTTTGGGAGTGCCACCCGACGTGATATGGTTGGGCATATGGTTGCGGTGTTGGCCCTTCGGTGTCCCATGTGTTGTCTGTTGGTTGTCACATTGTCAGTTGCAGGCTTGTTCCGATGTTGTCCCGTGTTAAACGTTTTGTCTTCCTGGTTGCAAATCTTCCCCTGTTATTCCCTTCCTTTTTTTTTTTTTCAAGCCTGCCTCGTCCTGGAATTTCCCTCCTATCGATCTTTCTTTTTCTGTGTTTTTCACTCAAATCGCTCTCACAACATGTTTTTTCTCTTTTTTTACCTGGGTCTGGGTGTGGGTGCATACTCTTTTTTTGGTTTTTCCTCCTTCTTTTTTGCTGTTCCTTCCTCATAGCTCTTCTTTGTTTCCTCATCGCTTTGTACTTTTTTTGACTTTCTCTGTCTTTTTTCTCTCTAGCCGACATAGGGATAAGAGTGCGATGACAACTGATCTTCACCGCCACTTCTTTTCCCGTGTTTGGGTTCGCTCTTTTGCGTGTTTCCAGTATCTCTTTCCACTTTTTATTTTTCGCTGTTTTTTCTTCTTGTGTGTCTTGTTCGTTCCCTTCTTTTTTTTTCTCGTCCTTCATTGTCCACGCGTTTCCCTTCTTTTTTCCGCTTGTCCCCTTTTCTATTCACCTTTTCCAGTTCTTCCCTTGGGTTTTACGTCTTGTAAACATTTTTCGTCGTTTTTTTATGGCCCTGGTGCCATTTAATTTCTTGTCTTTTTCCTATTTACCCTTATTTTACCTTCATAAATTCCCTTTTTCCATTTCTTTTCTTTATCGCTTCTTTTTCCTAACGCGCGCCTTTCTACCCTTTTCCACTTTTGGTTGTATTTTATGTCTATGGACTTTCCTCATCTTTACCCAACCCAGTATTTTTCATCATCCTTCTTTACTATTCTCATTTTTACGTCGGGATTGTGTGTTCTTTCCCTCTGTTTTTTTGGTTGTCCTCCTTTGTCACTAGTGTCGAATGTTGTTCTCTTTTTATTCTTCGTTATATTTTTCTTGTCTCTTTGCTTTCTTTTTTTTTACCATCCTTTTCTTTTTTCATTATCTGCTTCCCCGAAAGCCATCTTCCTCTTTCTTTTCTCCCTTTTCTTTGCGGTGTTTCCTTTTCCTTCTTTTTTCTTTCCTTTTTTTACTCTCATCCTCCTTCATGTCTTTTTTTCTTTTTGTTTTAGCTTGTTCTTTCTCCTTCTGTCTTCTCTTCACAACTTGCGAACATTTTGTTGTGGCGGCGTGTTTTTTTTTTTGGCATTTTTTTTTAATTCTTTGTTAGCCGTTTTTTATCTACTCTCGTATCCTTTTTTTTTTACTTGTCTTTTTTTTCCATTCATAACTTTTCGCTTTTCTTCTCTTTCCTTCTTTCACTTTTTGTTCCTTTGTTTCTCTTTCCTTTCATTTTACCATTTTTTTCTTCTAAATCCTTTAATCCAGCCCGCTTTTTTGTTTAAACGGTCCTTTTCGTTGCGCGAATCTTTTGTTATTTCTGTTTTTTTTTTTTTCAATTTTTTCACTTGTTGTTTGTTTTTTCCTTTTTGTCACACTTCCTTTTCTGCATTTGTTTTTCTTTTCCACCCCTCTTCTTTTTTTTTTTTTGCATGTTTTTTTTCTTCCCGTTTCTTTCCTCTTTTTGGTTCCCCGTTTTCTACCCTTTTCTTTTCTTTTGTTTTCTTCCGTCACAACTCTCCTTACTACCTATTCCCCTTCCGTTTTCCCGTCTTCGTTTTTTTCTTTTCTGTATTTTCACTTTGTTTGACTGTACTGTTCTCTTTGTGTGTTGGCCCCTCTCTCTCCTTCTGACTCACCTCACACCAGTGTGATAGGACTACCTCTCTCTTTTTCTCAAGGACTCTCCCTCTTTGTATTTTACTTGTTTTTTAATTATTTTTTAGTCTATGCATGGCACTAGATTCTCTCCCGTTAGCCTCTCTCTTCTAAAAACCACACATGCTTTTTTCCCTTTTTCTTCTCTGTTCCTCCTTTTTTTTTTTAACTTCTTCGATTAAACCGTTTTTCTTTAGTTTTTTATTTCCTGTTCGCATTTGTTTTGTTTTTTTATTACCAACCTTCCCCTTTCCATTCTTTCTTGTTATACAACTCCTGTCTAGCGTCATGTTGTTCGTTTTTTTTCTTTCATTTTATTTTTCTTTCTCTTCGTATGTTTCTCTTATTAGTTTTACTTTCTTTTTTTTGTCAATAGTTCATTCCATCCCACCCTTCTTCATTTTCGTTTTTTCTGCCTTTTTGTTCCACTTTTTCTGAATTCCTTTCTTTACACTCTGTCGTTCAGAAAACTTTTCTTCAATCTCGGCTTTGCAACCTAACTTTTTTTATCCTTTTTTCTCTCTCTTACTTTGTTTTGCCTTTTTTTTATTATCTCAAACTTTTTTTGTTTCTTCTGTTGTTCACTTTCTTTTGACCCTTTTCCCTCTTTTGTCCCGTCTTTTTATTGCCTTATTTGTATTTCTCTCCTTACCCCGACTCCGTTTTCATATGCACTTTATGATCAATCTTTTTTTCTCCTTTACTCTTACCTCCGCCGCTCTTTTCTCTCCCTGTTCGCTTTTTCCTTTTCACCCGAGCCTTTTCGATGTTCAACTTAGGTTTTTGCTTGCTGCCTTCCCAAACTTTTTTTTCCGTTTTTTCGTCTTTTCTTTTCCTTCTTTTTACTCTGTTTTCCTGATGTGGTCCGCCTTAGTTTTTCCTATCTTTTTACCTGCTCATCGCAACTTTTTCTCGCTTCATCTTTTTTTTATTCTTGTTCCGTTTTCTTTCCCTTCCTTCATTGTTTTTTCTATACGCTTTTTTTCCTAGTCTTACATTCCTCTTTTTGTTTGCTTCGCTTTTCATCTTTTTTTATTTCCTTTTTTTAGTTTCTACTTACTTTGCCAACAGTTAACATTTTTTCAAAACTTTTTTTTTTTCACCTATTCTTATTTTTGCTTTTTTCCTCGTCTGGTTATCCCTTTGTGTTTGGCTCTGGCTCACCCAAGCTCTGGTTCCACTCCTCGTCTCTGTACCCCGTCTCCTGAGAATCCTTCTTTTTTTATGTTTGGGGTGTTACTTGGACATGACCCTTCACTTCTCCACTTTGTTTCCTTTCTACTTTTTTTCCTTTTTTTCCGTGTTTCCATCCACTTTCTACTTTTCTTTTTTTTTTTCTCACGGCTTTTCTTTTTGCCCTCGCTGTCCTCGTCTTTTTTTGCAAAAAAATTTTCTTTCACCTTACTCTTTTTGCTTTTTGGCTTTCTTCCCCCCGTTTTCGTTTGTGCATATCGCCTTAGTTGCATCAACCTCTTTCTTTTTTGATCTCCTTTTATTGTTCAACTCTGTCCACATTATTTTGGCCTATTCCTTTAGTTTATTTTCCCACTTTTTTTGTCTTTCTCAAATGACACGTCTAACCTCTTGTTTTCCTTTTTCACCGCATTTTTTCCCTTTTTTTCTTTTTCCTTTTTTCTTGCCTTTTCTTTTTTGTAATTTTTGCCGTGCTTATACCTCTCTGTTCCAACTTTTTTCACTCTCCCACATTCCTCCACTTTTTCTCCTTCCTTTCCTTTGGATTCGCTTTGTTTTTTTTTTTATATATTCTTCCTTCCTATCTCTTATTATTCCTTTTTGCTCCCTCTCTGTATCCAACTCATTCTTTTTTTTTTTCTTTTCTTCATGTTTATTCCTTGGATGTTCCTCTATCTTGTTTATTTTCGCGGTTTATGCTTCTCGTTAGTCTCTTTTCTGAGGTTTCCTCTCGCCTTTTCATTTTTTTTCTCAATTAAACTTTTTTTTTCCCTCTCGTTTTCATTAAAACTCTCTGACTCGTATGTTTTTTCACCTCCTGAGTTTTCTTTTTTTTAACTTTCCTTCTTCTTTCGACCCGTGCTTTTTTTTTTCGGATTTTGTTTTTTTTTTTTTTACCACTTGTTTCTTTGTCACTGTTCTTTGTGTGTTTTCTCTGACCCCTTTTCTTTCTTTTTTTTGCGTCTTTTTGTTTTGTTCCTTCTTTCCATTTTTTGCTCTTTTTCTTTCTTCCTTTTTTTTTTTTTTCTCACTCATCCTAGCCCTTTCTTGCTAAAAATTACTTTTCTTCCTTCCTTCCCTACCGCTTTCTGTTTACCTTTTTGTATTCGTTTTTTTTTGTTTACCGCCACTACCTTTCACTTAGCACTTTTTCTTTCGACCACTTTACTTTCCCAACAAACGAAAATCTCTCCTGTTCTCTCTTCCAAACTGTTGTCCTCCCTTCTGTCTTAATTTCTCATTTGCTTTTCTCTTTTTCTTGTTTCTTTTTTCGCCTTTTGTATTTTTCCTCCCTTTTTTTAGCCTTTTTTTTTACACACTCTCCTATGCCACTTCTTTTTTTTTTCTTTATTTCCGCTTTCACCTTCCTAACCTTTTTTCTTTGATTTTCTCCCTGCACACACTTTTTTCTCTTTCATTTACTTTTTTATCCCTTTTTTTCTTTGGGCTTTTGTTGCTCTGTTTTCTCCTTTCATCTCTTTCAGCTTCTTCATTTTTTTTTCTTTCTTTCTCATCGAGGCTTCCTCTCCTAATATTCCTTCTTTCTTTTCCACTTCTCCAGTCCTCTTTCAATTGTTAACTTTCCATTTTCCGCTTATCCTGACTCCCAAAATATTTCTCTAGTCACTTTCAGTCTCTATTTACTCTCATCTTTCTACTCTTTTGTTTATGTTTTCTTTTTTCCTCTTTTCTCCTGTTTTTTTTTCAACTTCCTCTTTATTTCCTTCCCTTCTCTTCAATTAACCTTCGAATTTTCATTCCTTCTTCTACTTTCCTTCCTTTCTTTCTACACCTCATCCCAATCACATTCTCCCTCCCTCTTGCCTTTTCTCCTTTTTCTCCTTGTTTCTGTCTCTTCACGTGCTTTCCTTTTTCTTTTCCCATTTTTCTTTCTTTCCTTTTATTCTCCCTGTCTTCTTTCATCGTTTACTAGGTCGCTTCCTTTTTTTATTTCTTATGAACACTGATTTCTTCGCTTTCCTGCGTAGGTATACTGTTTTTCTTCTCAATCCCCTTTACTATACTTCCTCTTTTTATTTTGTTTTTTTTTGAATTTATTTCCTCGTTTTCTGTTATCACCTCTTTTTTTTTCTCCATAAACACTTTTTTTGTTGTTTTTCGACTTGAACGTTATTTTTTTTTTTTTTTTTTTCTCAATCTTCCGCTTGCCTTATCTGTTTTTGCTTTCTCTTCTTTCGTTGCCTATGCTTTCCGCTGTTTTTTTCCCCTTTTCTCTCCTCATTACTTCTTTTTTTTTGTTCTCCTTTTTCTTTCGTTTCTTTATTCAACTTTTTTTTTTTGAAGCTCCGTTTCTTTTTTTTTGTATCAGCTTTCCCTTCTCCTCCCCTTTCTCTCTTATTTCTTTTCAGACTACGTTTTTTTGTCTTTTTTTTTTTTTTTGTCTTTCTTCCAGAGATTTTTTGGTCTGTTTTTTTTTTCTTTCGTTTTTTCTTTTGTTTTTTTGACGTTTTGTGCACCCATTTTCGTTCTACGTTCGCGGCCTATTGCTATTTTCCAAGTGTTTTTATTCTTTCCCTTTTCTTGTCCCTATAAATTGATGCGACCCCTCCCTCTTTTCTTTTACCGTGTTTGCAAATTTGACCCTTTTCTTTCTTTCGTACCGTACCCCTTCCTTTTCGTCTCGTTTTCTCTCTTTTTTTGTCCCTCTTGTTTCGCGTCGTTTTTCTACACATACTTCCGCTCCCCCTTGTGCGTGCTCTTTGTGTTTTCGCGCTCAATCTGTTTCGCTCTTTTTTGTTCGCATTTTTTTAGCTCCACCATCCTTTATTTTCTTTCACTTGTCGTCCTACCCTGCTTTGACCATCCCCTTTATGACCTCTCTTTCGTTCAATCCGCCTCTCGTTTATCTTCCCCAGCTTTCTTTTGTATGTTTATTTTCTTGGTTTCTCGTTTTTTTTTCGCTTTTTGTTTTTTTAACCCTTTCTTGTTTTCCCGCGCTTTTTTTCTTGTTTTTCTTTGTTTTTCTTTTCTGTTTTTTTCAACATTGATTATTCCCTCTCCTCTGTCCAGTCTAGTTTCCCTCTCCACTGCCTGTCCCTCTCCACTTTTTCTCTTTTACTCTTTCCTAATCTCCGCCTGCCTCTCCTTTTTTTCCGTTCTTTTCTTCCTTTCTTCTCAAGTGCTTACTTTCTTTTTGCTCACTAACCGTTTTGTTCACGTTGTCACCAATTTTCCCACTCAACGAGAGTTTATTCCTCTGTCCGTTTTTCCTTAACTTTCCCGCCCTGCCTCTTCAAATTTTCCCATGTCACACTTTTCCCTTCATTTTTCTTCCCTGTAGTTTCTTCCGTTTCGTGTGTTGCTGCTATGTTTTTGCCTTTCTGAAGAAGCTGCTTTTTTGTTTTCTCAGCCTCCCTCTTCAACTCCTTTTTTTTTTTTTATTATTGTTTTCCCCCTTTGTTACTTCGCCTTTTTGTCCACCTGTCCCTTGGTTGTTTTTCTGTTTTTCGTTTTTTTGTTGTTTAGTGTTTTAGTTTTTTTTTTCCACACTTGTTTTCCCTTTTTTTTTTTTGTTTTTTTTTTACCCCTTTTCTCTAACTTTTCGCTTTTCCTTCTTTTGTTTTCTGTATTCCAACTGTTTGTCTTTTCGGAATTTCCGTCCTTCTAAACACTCCTCTATTTTTTTTTTGTGTTTTCCAAACTGCTCACATCCCCCTTTTTAAACCTTCCTTTATTTCTTGCTTTTTGTTCTTTTTTTTTCTTTGATTCACTTTACCTTTAGATACTTATTCTCTTTTTTCTTCGTCCACTTTTTGATTTCCTCTTCCAACACCTCATCATTATTTCCCTCTCAATCTCCGTTCCCTTTTTTCTGTTTTTTTCCCTTTCCCACTTTTTTTTTCCTTTCCTCCTTCTTTATTGAACAAACTTTCGCTTTTTCACCAATTCATTTTTTTTTTTTTTTTTTTCTTTCCTTCTGCAGTACTAACTTAGCTTTGTCTTACTACCTTGTTAACTTTTTTTTCTTGCATTTTCCTGCTTCTTGTTTCTGTCTGATTATATCTTGTCTTGCTTTTTTTACACTTCTTTTCTTTCAGCTTGCTTTTCTCATTTCTCCACCGAAGTCGCTTGTATCCCTCTTCTAGTCTCCACATTTCACGTGCAAATTACTTTTGTTTTTTCGCACTTATTTTTTTTTACTTTTCGTTTTTTGTTTTCTTGCCTTTTTTTACCTATCCCTTATCTTTTTTCTAATTCTCGTTTTTTTCTCCTTCCAATTTTTTTGTATTGCCGAGATTTTTCTCTTTTTCTAACATTTTTTTTTCTATCTATTTTTTGATCCTTTACGCTTCCTTCTCGCTTGTCTGTGCGCGTAACCTCGTTCTTTTATCGTTTTTTTGCCTCCTTTTGTTGCCCGCCCCTGTGTGTTTTTCTTTAGTTCAATTTCTGCCTTATTTTTTTTTTTGGCTTTTCTTTTTTTTGTACACTTTTCTGTCCTTTTTTTTTTCTACTGCTTCACTTTTTGTTTTCTTTTCTTTTCCTTACTTTTCGTTTCCGATCTTTTGACAATCCTTTATTTTCAACCAACTACTTCTGCTCTTACCGCGTTCTGTAGACTTCTTCATTTTTTTTTTTTTTTCCACTTTTTCCCATTCTTTTCTCACTCCTTTATTCTCTACTCAAATTTCTTTTACATTTTTTGTTACGCTTTTTTTCATTTTTTTTTCTAGTCTCAATATCTCTACATCCCCTTTCTGTTTTCCCTGTTAGATTCTATTATATATTCTATGTTCGCTTCCATTTAAAATTCTTGTGTTTTTTCTTTCACTAGCATTTCTCCTCTTTGTTTTCACTAACTGAAACTCCTTCTTTTTTCCTTGTTTTGTTCTTTTTTCTTCCCGCTTTTGTCTTTTTTTACTTCTACTGTTTTTTGTTTTTGTTTTCCTTCATTTTATAGCTTTGCTGTTGTTTTCTTTTCCCACCTTTTTATTCCGCGTATAACCTTTTTTTCCTTTTCGCCCTTCTGGTGCTGCATTGTTTGCCCTATTATACCTTCTTCATAGCTTTGCTTTTTTCTTCTCCCCATTCCTTTTTCTTCCTTCACTTTTTTCTTATTTTTTATTTTTCCACTCCCTAGGTTTCACTTCACGCTTTTCTCTTACTTTTTGTCCCTCCTTTCTTTCACTTTCCCAACTTTTCTTTACCTATCATACTCTTTCTAAACTTTCCTTCTCCCAACTTTTTTTTTCCGTTCAGTCGTTTTGTTGTCCTTTTGTTTTTGTTGTTTTTTTTTTCCTTCGCCTCCACTCCCTTAGTCTTTTGCATCTTACTCGTCTTTTTTTTTCTTTTTTTGTTTTTAACTATTTTCTTTCCCACCCTGACATCCTAATACATTTTTTTTTCGCCGTGTTTCCCTCCATAATTCATTTATTTTTGCCCTGCATCTACTGCTTATTTTCCCTCTTTTTTACGTTTACTCTGGTTCATACCTAACTTTGTGTCTCATTTTCCTTATACTATTTTCTCTTGTCCTATGTGTTTCAACATGCTCTTTTTTTTTTTTTCCACTTGTCCCTTTTGTTGTTGTTTCAAAATTTTTTCTTTTTCTCTTGTATGCTGTTTTCCATTTGCCTCTTCTTCTTTTTTTCTCCTTGTATTTTTTTTCTTCGTTACTCTTTTCAGTCGCTTTTTCGACTTTTTTGTACGGTTTGCTGTCTTTTTTCTTTCCTCCTTCTGATGTTCATTTTACTCGACTTTCCTTTGCCCTTTTCTTGACTCCCGACGTTTTATCTTGTTTTCCCTTCATTTTTTCCCCTCTCCTGTCCTGCCTTTCTTGTTACTTTTTCCCTTGTTTTCGCCGGTGCCAACACTTTAACACCATTCTTTTTTTTTCCCCTTCTTTTTGTTTTTTTTCAATACTTTCCCATTTTCACAGCGTTGCTTGCTTATTGCGTTTAGCTAAACTTTCTTTAATCTGTTGTCTTTTGCCACTTATTTCATACTTCCTAGATCACTTTTTGTCCGTTTCCGACTCTCCTCTCTCTTCGCCTCTATTTTTCCTTCCTCCCTTTTTTCCCTTCTTTATGTTTTTTCATTTGTTTCCCTTTTAAGTTCCCTAGTTTCTATCTCCTTTCGTTGTTTTCAGGGTTGACGTTTTTTTGTTTTTTGTTTCTTTTTTTTTTCACTGTTTTTTTCACATTTGAGGCTTTCTGGTTACTTCTTTTTGCTTCTGGTTCAGTTTCTTTTTCCTAATCTTTTTTCACTGGCGCTTCCACATATTTTTGTGTTTTTCCCCTCCTTTAGTCTATTAGTTTTTGGTTTCTTTTTTACTTTTTTTTTTGTGGCGCTTTTTCAACATCCTCCACACTTTTGTCTCACTCCGGCTACCAAAGCTTACTCCTTTTCAATTTATTTTCATTTAATCGTCTCCTATTATTACTGTCCTTTTTTATTTTTTTCCCCGAAACCTACTCTTCTTCCTCTCGCTTTTGTTTGTTGTTTCCTTTCCTGGTTTTGTTCCGGCACTCATTTTTATCCATGCTCCCGCTCTCTTATTTCTTCTTCTTCTCTTAGTTTTTTTCTTTTCAGTCCGCTCTTCTTTCGTTTCAAGCACCCTTTTTTCATTTTTCCTGTTCATCTCCTTTTTCCTACTTCCTCACTTTTTTCCACTCTCTTCACTTCTTCTCTCCCTCTTTTTTTCCCTCTTTTTTTTCGCTTTTATCACTGTCAACCACTGTCTTTTTCCTCCTCTTCCCTTTTTTTTTTCTTTTCCTTTTTTCGCCGCACACGTTTTTTTTTATTTTTGTTTGTTTTTTTTCTTCAATTGCCGTTATTTTTCTCTCTTGTTTCGTTATTCCCTTTTTTTTCCTTATCACTTCCTGGTGGCAATTCCACATTATTCTCTTTTTTCGTATGTCTGTTGGTTTTTCTTTGGATTGCTTTTCTTTTTCTTTTTGTTTTCCACTTCCTTCTTTCCACTTTTTCGTTTTTTTTTCTTTTCACTCCCCGTTTTTCTATTTTCCTTTGTCACTTTTTATTTCCCTTTTCCCTTGTCCAGTTTTTTCATCCTTCCGTCCTAGATGATTGTCAACTTTCTACTCTCTCAAAAAAATTCTTATGTTCTTGTGTTCCCCCTTTCTTTTTTCACTTCTTTTTCGCGCTTATTAGCTCTAAGTCTTTTAATCCTTTTCTTTTGCTTTTTTGTTTTATTAGTTCATCTTCCTTTTCGCTCTTCTCTTTTTTTATTTTCTTTTCTCCCTGTTTTTTTCTGTTTTGTTTTTTAAGCTCTTTTTTACCTTTTTAGAATATCCTTTTTCTCTTTCACTCTTTTGTTTACTTTATGCCTTTTTTTCCTTTTTCCATCCTTTTTTTTTTTTCAATTGTTCTGCATTTAGAACATTTGTTTCTTTTCCTTTTACCCTGTGCTTTTTCCTTTGCTTTTTGTTCTCTTTTGTTTCACGTCTTGTGTTGTTGTTCTTTTTTTTCCTTTTTTATTTTTCATCCTCCGCTCCCTCCCCCTTTCTGCTTTTTTTATGTTCTTACTTCTCCGACTATCTTCCCCTTGATCCCCTTTTCCGTTATACTTTCATTTATTTTAGTCTTTCGACTTACTTTCAATTCCTCTTATTGTGTTTTTACTTATCCCTCTTTGTGTCCTTGTTTTTTTCTCGTTTTTTTTTCATCTTATCTAAGACTATCTTTTTTCTTTTTTTTTTTGTTTTTTCGAACTTGTTCTCGCACTCTACGACTCTCTGCTTCTATCTTATTGTATTTTTTCCTCCTACTTTGTAACTCATTTTTCAGTGTGACTATCCTTTATAAAATTCTTTTCCTCCTTTTCTAACTTTCTCTTCTACTAGCTATTTCTCTTCTTTTTTTGATTTTTCTTCTACTTTTTTCTTTTTTTTCCTGATCTTTTTGTTCTTTTTCTCCTTTTTGTTTTTCCAGTCTTTGTTTTCGTACTCTGTTTTTTTTTTTCAACCCGTACAGTTCTTCTTTCTCGTGTTTTTTTTCTGGTTCACTTTTTGTCGTCATGTCCTTTGTTTTTTTCACTGCATCATGACATTTTTGTCTCCTCTTTCCTTTACCACCTTTTTTGTATGTGCAAACGTTTTTTAGCGTGTTCACCTTTGCAGCTCATGTCCTCCTTCCAGCTTTTACTTTTTTTCTTACCCTTCCCAACTCGCTTTTCTTCCTCTTTTCTTATTTCCATTCCCTTGTGTTTTTATTTTCTTTGTCTTCAAATTGACTTTTGGTTTTAACTCCTTCTGCTTAACTCTTGTATCTTTGTTGCGCTATTCTCTTTTTCTGCTTTTTTTTTTTTTTTGTACTTATTTATGTCATTTCTCTTTATCGCTTCGTTTTCTTTTTCTCCTTTTAGTTAATACTTTTTTTCGCTTTTACCCCTTTTTTGTTTTGCTATATTGTTGCTTTTTTTTCTTTTCACTTTTTTCTACTTTTATATTTCACTTATTTTTGTGATATTTTCTTTTTTTTTTTTATCATCCTTACCTTTTTTTCCTTTTGTGCGCTTTTCTCCTTCGATTCTGTTCTTGTTTTCATTCCCTGCTTTTCCTGTTTTTGTTTCCCGTAATTCATCCTTTTCTTCTGAGCTACACTCGTGTTTGTTGCAGTTTTTCTTCTTCTCTCTGCCAGAGGATGGCGTTCTTTTTGTTCCTCTTTTGTTATTTTTCCTACTGTGGGATCCTTTTTGTTTTTTTCCACTTTATCTTCTCGCTTTTCCTTTTTTTCTTTTCTTTCATCTTCAAATTCTATTACAACCATTTGCTTTTTATCGTTTTTGTTTTACCACTCCTTCCCTTTTCTTTTCTTCCCTTGTTGTTCGTTTTTTCGACTACACCAGTTTAAACTTGTTGTTTATACGCATACAAGCCTTGCCCGCCTTTTTTTGTTTCATTTTTTGGTCTCAAACTTTCCCTTTTTTCTTCGATTCTCGTTGCTTTTTTTTACTTTCCTTTTCTGAGTTGCTTGACCTTTCACTTTTTCACTTTTAATGGCTTCTCCACTCTTTTGATTCTTTTATTGTGCTTCACTCTCTTATTTCTCATCGAGCCTCTATTTGCTTATGTTTTCTTCTGACTTCTTGTACATCTTGCTGACCTGTCCCTTTGCACTCTTTTTTATCGTTTCTTCCGTTCTCTTATTCTTTTGGGTTTTTTCTCTTCACTTTTTCTATTGTTTCTTTTTCCCTTTTTTTCCCGCTCACCTTTTCTCCTTTTCGTCGCTTTCATTCGTTTTTTGGTATCTTCTTTGCGCTTCCTTGTTTCACTCTCTCTAAATCTGCCTGCCCTTTTTCTTCTTCCTTGCTCGTCCGCTCTGACTGAATATTACTTTTTGCCTTTAGCCTTGTACCTTTTCAGCTTGAATACTGCTCTCAACATTTTCGAGCAATCTCCTTCCTTTAGCATTGCCCTCTCCTTTTTATTCGTCTTGTTCCCTTTTTGTGTGTTTATTTAATCTTCCTCCTATGTTTTCTGTTTCTAGAAATTTGTTTGTTTTTCCGCCTTTTTTGTTTGGCTTATCTTACCTGCAATTCTTTACTTTTCGCTTGAGTCTCTGCACAGTTTTTTTGATTTTCTTCAAAATTTTTTGATTATTACTCTTGCCCTTTCTTCAAATCTTTTCCATTCCCTACATCTCGCGTATTTTTTTTGTTTACACCCTTACAACTTGCTGACATTTTTTTTTTCTTTGTTTGTTTTTTCTTTTTCTACCCCGTCTACTTTTCGCTCCCATCACTTTTTTGTTTCTTTTCATTTTCCCATTCTCTTTTCCTTTGTTTTTTTTTTTCCCTCTTTTAATCGCTTATTTCCTTTCTCCTCTTTTTTTTTTATTTTTTTGACTTTGGTTTTATTTTCTTTTTTCCTTCCTTTTCTCTGTTGTTCCCTTCTTTTTTCACTACTTTTCTTTGCTTTTTTCGTGTTTTTATTTCCGACTTTTTTTTTAATTTGTTTTTTTTTTTTTCTCTTGTTTAGCGGCACTTTTTTTTGCGATCGGCCCTTCCCTCTGTTTCCCACTATTTTTTTTTTTCCCTTCCGCTTTCTCGTTTTACCTTTTTTTTTCCTCGTTTATTTCCCCTTTCTTTGTTTTTTTTTTTTTTTTTTTTTTTCTATTTACTTTGTTTTTTTTTTCCCTTTTTCTTTCTCTCCTCTTCCCTTTTCCTCGACTCTATCAAGAACCACGTACCCGTTTTTCCATCTTTTCCTCCTTGTCCGTCTTCTATTTCTACTATAATTTCCTTTTTCTTTGTCTTCCATTTCTTTGTTTTTGTTATTTTTTTTTTCTTTCTTCCTTTTCTTCATCCTCTTCCCTTTTCTTTTTTTCTCAGCTTTTTACTTTCGCTTTCCTTTTTTTTTCTCAATTTTTCCTTTTTTCTAGCCCGCATTTCCCTTGCTTTCCTTTACTTTTGTCTATTCCTCTATGTTTTTGCTTGATTCACCCTTTTCGTACTTATGCTCTTTTTCTTTATTTTCCTCCATCTCTTTTTTTTTTTTTTTTCTTTTTGACTTTTTTTTTTGATTCGTCTCCTTTGTCTCCTTTTCCATTTACTTCTCATTTTTTGTTTTTTATTTTTATCTTTTCGTTTCCCCTTTCCTTTTATAAAGCACCTTGTTTTTTTTTTTCGTCCCTTTAACCTCCCTTGTTACCTTATCCTTTTGTTTTGTAACTATGTTACTTCACATTATTCTTTGTACTTTTTAATCTAATCATTTACTTTCTTTTCCCGCCCTTTCGCACGTTTTTTTTTTCACTTCTTCGCCTTGAGCGCATTTTGTTTTTTTCTTTTTTTTTTCATTTTCTTCTTTTTTATTTTTTTGTCCCTCTAGTCTTTATATTTTTACCTTTTTTTCTTTTTCTTTCCAGTCTTCTCTTTTTTAACAACTTTCGCCGTCTCTCTTTTTTTTCCTCTTTCTCCTTTCTTCTCCTTTTTTTTTTTTGTTTGCTTCACTTTCTTTTACTTTGCCACGTTTGTTCCAATTTCTCGCTTTTTCCCCTTACTTACGCTTCCTTGTTTTATTTTATTTTTTTTTACCGTCCTTTTTTCGATACTTTCACGTTTTTACCTCTTTATCCCTTTTTTTTTCTCTCCCTTTTTAGTTTCATTTTTTCTTTTACCCTCTTGCCTTCTTGCTTTTCCTCTTTTTTTGTTCCATCTCTAAACCTTCTTTGACATCTCTTTGTCTTTAGTTTTTATCTATCCTACTCTCCCTCCTTCTTTTCGTTTCCTACCCTCTTTTTTTTATCGTACTTCTTTTTTTTATTTTTTACCACGTTTGTTTACATGTTTCCGCTGCTCTACTGCAACTTTACCACCTCCGCCTTTCCAGCTTTTTTATTTAACATCCTTTTTTTTTCACTCGATCTTTTCTTTTTCACTTATTTCCAATTTAACCTCCTTTTCTTTTTTATCAGCTCGTTCTTGCTTCTCGCTCTTTCTTTTTTTATCTTTCTACTTTGCTCTTTTCCTTTTTACGTTCTTCGCGTTTTTCCGCTTTTTATCATTTTTTCTACTGCTATGTTTTCGCAACTTCGGCACTTTTTGTTTTTATCATACGTTCTTTTTGTTCATTTTTTTCAAGCGTTTTATGTCCTGTTATTTTATTTTTGTTTTTACATCACTGTCTTTACTTTTCACCTTTATTGTTCATCTTTAGATTCCCCTTTTCTTTTTCCATAGACTTTTCAGCTCTTTTTCGTTTTTCTGTCTTTTTCACGTCACTTATTTTTTGTGCTCTACTCACTTTTTCTTTTGCCCTCACTCTTTCTTGTTTTTTTCCCTCTCCTTCGTTTCTTTTCACGTTTTTTGTGTTTTTCTTCTCCACCTCTCCGTTTTTCATTTTTTTGCTGTTCCTCTTTCTTTTATCCTTTCCCGCCTGTTCTCGTTGATTTTCACTTTCGATTTTTCTTCTCTGCTTTTTTCTTCGAATCTTTTTCGATTTTTCCTTTCTACCCAACACGTTTTTTTTCCTTCCCAAACGTTTGTTTTCTTTGTCTTTTTCTTTTTGCGTGTTACTTCCTCTTTTCCTTCACACTTTTGCATCTCTTTTGTTTTCTTATTAACTTTTCTCCTACTTTTACCCCTTTTGTTCTTGTCGCTATTTTTGTCTAGTATGGCCCCTTTTTTCTGGCGTATTTTTTCTTCTTTCCTAACCGACTTCCTTTTTTTTTTTTCGCTCTTTCATTCTCTTTTGCTTTTTGTTTACTCTTTGTCTTTTTTTTCTTTTTTTTGTTTTTCTGTTTTTTTTTTTTTTTTGTTGCCTTCTTCCACTACTTCTTTTCGGGGAGCTTTGACTCTCTTTTTTATCCCTCTATCCTTTCCATTACTGTTTTTCGTTTCTCCTTTTCTCAGCTTCCTCGCTCCCTCCTCGCTTTTTATTTTGTTTTTTTTTTTTTCCTTTTCTACCCTTTTTTTTTTATTTTTCCTTTCAAAAAAAAAACTGTGTAGCATTAACTTTCTTTTCTAGTTCGCTCTTTTTCTAATCGTTTTTTGTTGTTTTCAAAACCAACCTCAAAGAAACAAAACAAAAACAATGTCACCTACCCCAAACCAAAACTTTAACCACCACCCACCTAACTTCCTCCCCTTCCGAACACCCCCAACCACCCCCACCCCCAACCCCACGCAGCACCCCCACCCACTCCCACACCCCCCACCCAAACAACATACTACACCTATCCTCACCAAACCTCTTCACGATCTCCCCACTACCACCAACCCCAACATCACACCTCACAACCCAACCCTGAAAGTCAACCCCAGTTTATCCAACTTTACAGGCAATTACTACACTAGGTAATAGCACAGTCCCTACGGGATACGATAGCAAGATATATAGCCTAACAATCATACACAGCATCCTTGGCTCAAATTACAACATCTATACTTAACCAACTACAATTATCTTTCTCTCTTTTCTTCATCAAAACCCACGCACCACTTGGCCCTCCACAACAAAACCAAACAATATGATAAGTAAAACTCCTCTCCAACCCTTTACACACAACATACTTAAGGTACTCTATAGGAGAAGGTTAAGCATGGTACTTCAATTACAATAAAAAGAATAAAAATGTAAAGGAGATAGTTTTTATAAAACCTAAACTAGTGATATAAGCTTGGAAAGCTTAATTTTTTAATCTAAACAACTGGTTTAGAACATAATTCACATCTCTTACATCATTACTAAGTGTTTCTAAATCCTTTAACTTTCTTTTCTTATGATTTTATGTATTACATGTAAAAATATAGCCCTAATCACCACTAATGACTTTCAAAGTATAAAATGGATTTTTATTTGAGTTTATCAATTTATACACTTATTCTCATAGTCCTAATGTTATAAATATCATGTGAAAAAAAAAATATAAAAGTAATGTAAACTTATAGTTTAAGTATAAACATGTTAAAAGCAACATTAGGGTTTTTTAATAAGTTTTCTTAAACTTCACATGTGAAAAAAATGAAAGTAAAAGGATTTTAAACTTGTAACAATTGAAATATATGGACTAGGGATGATATAATGACTTTATTATAATTACCACAAATGTAAAATATGTTTATAATAACTATTATAGTAAACAACTAACTTAACCTAAATACAAAAACAAGTTTTTATAAGTTATACACTTTAAATCCAAAGTGGGCTGTTTAAAATCGAACTTAGACAGTAATGATGATAAATATAAAAATAATACGCTCAAGAACGATTCCCTAAAGATAAGAAAACTTGAAAAACCTATCATAACGAAAAAGATACTTTAAAAACGAGTTTAACGACTTATAAATACTTTTATAGAAACTATTTTTATAAAAAGTTACTATTCATTACAGCAACTTTGAGTTTAAAACACCAAAAATATGATATAACTTTTGATTTCGAGATCGTACACGCAAGAATCGTTGAGAACGGAAATATAACGAGTAAATTACGACATTTTCGATAATTAAAGTTTATAAAAGTAATTTTATAAACTATGAACAGTAAAAATCACTATTATCAGTAGATATTAACTTTATAAAATAATAAACCCTCTTTTGAATAACTGTGAAACGTACTTCAAGGAATCACTAAATCAGAGTAAAAACAATAAGTTATCGCGATTACGAGTTTACGCTATTAAAACCTAAAACGACAAAGAGCGTTGGAACATTAATTTTACTATCATCACAGAATTTTAAAAAACTTTAAAAAATGTAATATTTTGAATCACATCGTCTTACTACGAAAGACGTGGACGCGTAAGAAACGCTAGCAACGGGCTTAAAACGACCAAATTAGGTCATTTTTAACGAAAAGTAACTTTAGTAAACGTTTTTCACTTTATAAATACTATTTACTAGAGATGATATAGTCGGTGATATATGCATATAGGAATATTAGAGTGGTTATCAAAGTGCTATATTACTAGGGAGTTTCATAATGAGGCCTCTTCGGATGGCGTATCGATGAGTTGTTGGATTTACGATTTAAAGTGTCCTAAACTCCTCGTACGTTCATGTTCATGACCACTTTTATTTAGATAGCCCAACGATAGTACGTATGTAACAACTATATAGATTATATCAGTGTTGTTAAAAGTACTCAGTACTTATACAGCCTTAATTTAAATAGGTTGCGTTTAAATCGGTCTTGTGTGACTTTTTTATCTTGAGATTAATTGAGCTAATCTGTACTTCAAGGTGAGTTCATAGCCCCACTTTTTACAGTTTTACTGATTTATTATTATTTGGGGTGAGAACATGCTTTGTTTTATAAATTGGACGCAAGTGTTGAAAGTATATTGATTATGTGTTGCCTAAGTAGCGATAACCCTCCTGAGCCCATTATTCATGAACTGTTAATTGCATAGATGTAGTTGCTAATTACATTATGTGAGCGCGAATGAGATTAATAGATCTTTGTGATTAACCTCCCGTTTGGGGTGATTAGCTAACACTAGGAACAACTTAGACCATGTCGGACTTGGATGTTGCGGGTTACAACATCAGTAAGGCAAAATAACTGCTAAAAATAGCAAATATATGTTGAGCTCGTGTCATGAGCTTAGTGCATACAATAATCCTGGTATTTGTGATTGTTGGCATATTTAGTAAACACACGTAAAAGTCTTGCGGGTCTCTGCATAATTTAAATACATTAACCTATGAAATCCACCAACAATTTTGTTTGAAGTTTTAAACAATAGTTTTCCAGGAGAACCATTAGGACACGAGATGCCAAGAGGATGCATTGGATAATGTTTTGGATGTACGAGTTAAAGACATTGTGTAACAATGTTTGGGAAATATATGTTGTCTTTTTGATAAACATGAAACAAAGAACAATGTAAAGCTAGAAGCTTTTGTAATAAATCTTAATAAATCCATGTAAATCATTTAAACGACTTTTGTGTCGTTCTATATTATATATAACCTTGTGCTGTTGATCTTAGAAGTAACATGCCCCGGATCCTTATCCGCTGCGAACCCATTTTTGGGGGGTGTTTACATTTTCGGCTTATTTGAGACTTATTTGTTTCTGCATATATTTGGGTTTTGGCTATTATGGTTTCGCTAATAAAAGTTTTTCGGCTTATTCTATTTTGGTTATTTGGTTCCTACTTTGTTATTGCTTATAGCTTAAAATGTTTTTTTTAAACTTATAATTTTGAATTATATTTTGCTCGACTTACAAAATATACAACGGATTAGAGTCATAGAACAAAGCAGCACTAAAATAATGTTTTTGCACTTCTATTTGGGCCCCCAATAAGCAACAAAACAGTGGTTTAGTACGTTTAAAGTGGATTTTTAAAAGTGAAACATGTTTTGTGTCAATATTGAAAGTCGATGGAGGGAAATGCGTTTGTTAAAGTATTTTGAGATATAGAATTTGGCGTTTAGTCGGAGGATTTGGTGAGAACTGGGAAAAGTATTTGGACTTGAGAATTTGGAAAAGTGTTTAGAATTGAGATTTTAAAATCTTGGAAATATTGTATAAACGAACGGGTCATGCCGAAATTTTGTAAAAAATCTCACGCTTCGAAAATATTGTGAAAACTTATTTTGTGTCGATACGGTTAAAGGACGAAACGTGGCTTTTGATAAACTTTAAGTGTCGAGATTTAACGATCAAGCGTGGTTATGTTAAAATGAAAAGGTTTTATAATTACCTTTTTAGCCGATAAAGAGACGAAAATAATAAAATATTATTATTTTATTATTATGAATATATATAAGTATATGTATACTTTAACATTGCGGAGATGTTTATTCGTTTATTTTTTATCTTCGAATTCCCACTTATTTCTCGTCAGATTTTCTTGGATTGTTTGATCGTTTGTCCCATTTCAACGGTGATCGTTGTTTGGATTAGTGATGTTGATGTCACACTTAGCCCAAGTGTTTTGAGTCTGATGTGTCGTTGTGTGGTGTATATTTTATTGATTCAAGTTTTAAATTTATATTTTGTCGACTAAACCAAAAACAACACTTTAACGGGCAGTGTACCCGATCGGTAGTAGTTTCGTGGTAAGTAGGGTGTCGAACACTTGAAGCGAGCTTAAATCTATCAATTTAATTAATACCTTGGTTATCTAATCTATGTTAATTCTATTCTATTCTAAACCTATGTCAGTCCTAGTTCCTAATTCTAACGGGAAAAGGGGGTTTTCTGTTGGAATATGTCCAAGTATAAATTAATATATGTCCGGATTATTTATTCGAGCCTAAGGGGACGCACGCGTTAATACGTAAAACAATTAAAGAATATATTAAATGTAATATATTTATGTGATAAGCATAACTTATGTTAAATAGTTAAAGTAAATATTTAATGAGTTATTAATATGGCATTTAAGGAAAAGAAAGTAACAGTTTTCTTTTTAATTGGCCATAAACCCCTATTAAGAATGTGAGGCAGGGTTTTCCTATGTAAGGACAGAGGAATTTAGAACTATAAATATAGGTTAAGGATGTGATTGTAAATGTGCCAATGAAAAATATAATCCCTTAATCTCTCTTCCATCTCTTTTGTTTTGTTTAATCGATCAATGCAAAACTCAAAAGGGTTTTTCGGGTCTTGAGTTGGTTTCAAATCCAATGGGAAAAACACAAGGGTTTCAAATCGTTGATTTTCTACGAAGAACTGTGGTTATATATGCTTATCACTACTAGTACTAGCATAACGTAATTGTTTGCTAAAGAACGTATAAGTGGGTGGGAGCTTAGAGAATCATAATTTTGATTCTCTTGTAGTTTCGCAGTGGTATTATACACCCGCTATATAGAGAGACGGTGTTTACGGTTATCCTTAAACGGTGTAATCCTTTCGTGCAAAAAGGTAACATGTTTTACTATCTTGTTAATTATGTGTTTCTACACCAGTGACGCATTTATTCCGCTGCGTACTCTAGTTAATTAATTGTTAATTAGATCATAAAACCCAACAGTGGTATCAGAGCCATCGGTAGAATCTTTAATTACAAGAAATTAAGTTGGACAAAATTAGAGTTTCATAATTAATTTTAATGCCCCGTTGGGCGTTTTTGTTAAAAAGATTGATCATTAAGGTTAATAAAAATAATTAAACGAGATTAGGTTGTATGCAACTTATATAAAAACTTGATAATTAATTGTTAAATGTTTAAGTTTTTTGTTAATTGGTTAATAAGGATCCATTATAAATCATGATGCAAATTTATCATGGGATTGGGGGGGGGGAAAAATATTAGATTATTATAACTTGTTAAATGTTAAAAAAGATTTGTTTTAAAATAATTACAATACACATAATTTTTAATTATTTCTTAACTGATAAGAACCATGATTCAAGAATTCGGGAAGACCCCTTAATTTTAATGAATGGGGCCTAAAAATAGTTAAAAAGTTTTATGTGCTATGTGGTATTGTATTTATATAAGGCTTACGCAATCGATTGTTTCGATGTATGTGGCCGGAGTTTATAGGACGAAGGAGCCTTATATGATAAATGCATGTTTATTATTATAATTAGGATCATATTTATGTTATGCATTTCTAATTGTTAAGTGTGTTTAAATAAATGTTATTTAGTTTAGTTAATGATAATTGTGTTTTTATTTTAAGTTCTTGACTTGTGAAAAATAAAAAGAGTTTTCTAGAAAACACAAATAACCAATACTATGATTATCGAAATAAGATTTATTCATGGACTATATATTTGCAAAAGGTCAAAAAATGATCCAGGCTTACATCCGATGTAAAATCTTCCATGATTAGTACTAGCAATTTATAGTTCATAAATGTGTTTTTAAATTAAAAGTTTTTAAATTTAATCAATGACGTAAATTTGCAAAAGTAACTATAAAGTTCAAGGATAAGGTTCGGGGAGACTCATCAAGACTTTGTTCTTGTAGATTACCCATACCCTAGTAATACCTGACTACGTGTAGTTTCCTTACCTTGTATACTATGTAGTGAAAGTCGCGAAGGTCTAGGGTTTGAATGATTTTAATCATTTCTTTAATCTTTTCTCCCGCGATAAAAAAGAAAATTTTACATTTAAACACACGTTGAATCGTCAATTTTAAGGTATCAATATTTATGTATAAGAAACAAGAAATATTCGATACCGTAAAAATAACTTAATCGAGTAAAAGTTTTTTATTAAAATAAATGTTACGAAGAATGTATGCATTCTTCTTCTACATATTTGACACGTCAAATAAAATACTGTTTTTCAAAACAAAGTTTTTGCCATTTACCAATTTATAAAGACACTTGTAGACTGCTCTTTACCGTATGCGTGGAAGACCGCATGTAATTTGCAATCACAAGGTAATTATAACGCTTTTTTTCGTGTGACGTGGAGTGTTATATAATTACTGTTTTAAAATTGGACAACTTAGGCGTTGTTGTGGTTAGACCTGTAAACACGTGGAAAGATGGATGAAACTTTCTTACTAAGATAGTTATTGTAATAATGTAAGTCCCATATGGTTAGTCATTGCAAAAGTTGTGAATTATCAATCGTTGAGTACACTTTGAATACAACCACACTATCAGATCAACTTATGTGGTGGGGTATGTCAAGTTGGGTCCTAACCTTAGGAAATTCAATATTTATTTATATACAACGTGGGTAGTTAATTTTTCTTCAAGGATATTATCGAAAAATAATAATGTATTGACCCTTTACTATGTTTGTAAATGGCACTACTACTGTCTATAAACATAACCATTTCGGCTTCATGTCGAGTTTTGTGAAATTTCTGGAAATAATATTCAATGACTGTTTTCGTCCACTTTAAGATGGTCTTGAGATTTTGAAAGGAAATTGTATTGTCATTGAACAACCTATTTCCTTGCTTCAACCTACCGATTCTGTGTATCTTTGCGCAGTGAATGCGGTTATGATTCAAAGATTAGTCGTGACTTGTTTATGCTCAGAAGTATGGACACCTGAACTTTAAAGACAATTCGAAAATTCCCACATTAGTAATATGCTTTCAGGAGCTTAAATCATGATTAGAAACCTTGGATCCTAATTCTAAAAAGTTTTTAATGTATCCAAGGTTTTTACAACTGTTTTTGAACAATCAAATTGAAAATCTTTAAGCTATTTTTAATGATGAATATATTGACTGCCCAACTCAACAAGAGTTAATTCATCCTTCAAATATTTCAAGGTGTGCTTGAAATCTTTCCATGAAGGGGTGAAGATTATCAATGATACATGAGACCTGAATAGATTCATCCATGTTCATCTTATGTTGTGTAAACCTTCCAAGTATACTAAGAAGTTCATTGTATTGTTCCAAGACTAGTCTTGAATCAGTCATTTTGTAATTTATGAGATTACTAAGAAGGAACTTCTTACTTGAAGAATCCTCAGTCATATATTTTGCCTCCAAGGTATCTTATAGTTCTTTGAAAGTTTCAACATTCTGGTAAATATCAAACAAGGAATCAGACATACCATTTAGGATTAAACCTCTGCAGATGTAATCGTCATTGTCCCATTTAGCCCTCTTCCTGACTTGTTCCACAGTTGGACTATCACCTCCATCTTTAGGCATGGGGGTAGTCAGCACATACACCAAACTCATGTTGGAAAGCAAAAAGTGCATCTTATTCTACCTTCTTCGGAAGTTTACCCCTTCAAACTTTTCAAGCTTGGCAAAGTTTGAAGCTATGTGTTTTACGGCACCAGCCTTTGATTATCACAAAATAGTTTAGTTTGATTGTTGGTGTTTGTGAGCCTAGATCAGGGTAAAGATAATCAATAACCTAGCTACATACCAAAGATGGTTATCGGATATCACTTGGAATCATGTAATCTATTTCCAAAGTAAACTATTCGACCCTAATGCCTGGGTATCATGAATATCTACTTGGGATAAGACCAAATGTATGTTCTTGTTTGAGGCACCAATCAAGAACCCTTGTGCATAAGTGTTAGGTTTTTTGTCTTTTCTTTGTGCAGTTATGATCTCCTATTTATAAGAGAGTACTCAAGTCCTTGGTCAAAGAATTATGAGAGATTATAGGAGATATAATCTCATCCATAATTAGCCTCCTTGATTTTAGGAATTAGTGGTTACATGACCCATTAACGTGGCCATTAAATATAATTGTAACTTACCATAAGAAATGGTAAAATCAGTTACAAGTCATTGAATTCAATCCAGAGTGTTATTCATTCAGTGTCCTGAAACATCAGCTGGCCTTCTAAGGAACACACCCGTTGCTAGTTCAATACATAAACAACCCACTGATGAGTTAACCCACTAAGGATACTTCCTCTTATGGATTACTCTCTGATGGTATCCTTCAGCTTACATGGAAGTGAGTTCCAAAGCTGAAGCTATTAGTCCTTTGATAAACATTCTTCAGTCCAGAGTTACTGAAGAGTGAACTCACTGAACTTCATCAGCGACCTCTAAACTTCGTCAAAAACATTAATTCACTTTTAACCATTATCTGAGTCAAGGTGTTCAGTGACCTCTAGGTGTACACTCCGTACCTCTATCCCCATTAACCGATATGAACTGAACCCTATAATTGAACTAAATTTCCAACAACAAATGGATCTTCAAAAGAAAGCTGAAAGTAGATGGAACTATCAAAAATTTCATGGCAAGGTTGTTCATTTAGGGCTTTAGATAAAATTTAGGGACATACTACTTTGATACTTATGCTCCAGTAGCACATATCAATACCATAAGACTACTGATTGCTATGGCATCAATTCATAATCTAATTATTCATCAGATGCATGTGAAGACATCTTTCTTGAATAGTGAACTGGAAGAGGAGGTTATATGAACCAACCTCATGGCTTCATTATGCCTGATAATGAAAACAAGGTTTGTAAACTGATTAAGTCTCTTTATGGACTAAAGCAGGCACTTAAGCAATGGCATCAAAAGGTTGATGAAGTGGTTTTATCTAATGGTTATTTACTTAACCAAGTTGACAAATGTGTATATAGCAAATTTGATGATTCTGGTAAAGGAGTCATCATTTGTCTATATGTTGATGACATGCTGATCTTTGGCACTGACCATGTTTAGGTTGATCTGACAAAGGAATTGTTGTCATCAAGGTTATCTATAAAGGACATAGGGGAGGCTTATGTTATCATGGGTATAAGGATTTAACATGAAAGTAATGATATAGCAATTTCTCAGTCTTATTATATTGAGAAGGTACTAAAAAATTCAATTACTTTGATTGCACTCCAGTGAGTACTCCTATAGATACAAAGGTTCTCTATAAAGGACATAGGAGAGGCTGATGTTATCCTAGGTATAAGGATTAAACATGAAAGTAATGATATAGCAATTTTTTAGTCTCATTATATTGAGAATGTACTGAATAAATTCAATTACTTTGATTGCACTTCGGTGAGTACTCCTATGGATACAAGTGAAAACCTGATGCCTAATAATGGTCAGACTGTCTCTCAACTTGAGTATTCTAGGGTGATTGGCTGCTTGATGTATGTCATGACTTGTAGAAGGCTTGACATTGTATTTGTTGTGGGTAAACTGAGCAGGTATACTAGTTATCCTGGCACTCAGCACTGGCAAGCAATTTAGCGGGTATTGAAGTACTTAAAGAAGACCATAGACTATAGATTGATGTATACTGGCTATCCTTCAGTGTTGGAAGGTTACACTAATGCAAGCTGGATCAGCAATACGAAAGAAAATTCATCTACCAATGGATGGGTATTCCTGCTTGGTGGTGGTGCAATTTCCTGGGCTTCCAAGAAGCAAACTTGCATTATTGGTTCAATAATGGAATCTAAATTTGTGTCTCTAGCATCTGCTGGTAAAGAAGCTGAATGGTTGAAAAACTTGCTCCTTGAGATTTCATTATGGTCCAAACTTATAGCACCAATTTCTATCCGCTATGATAGTGATGCTACATTGGCAAAGGCTTATAGTCAGATATACAATGGGAAGTCTAGACACCTAGGTGTCAGGCATAGCATGATTCATGAGCTAATCACGAATAGGGTGGTATCCATAGAGTTTGTGAGGTCACAACAAAACTTAGCTGATTACTTGACGAATGGATTAGCTAGAGACTTGGTTATAAAGTCTGCTGAAGGGATAGGTTTAAAAGTCCAACCAAGTCACTGAATGCTAGGACACCTAACTCCCTACTAAGGAAACTTGATAGCTGAGTTCAATGTGTAAAGCTGAATGTTTAGTAAACTGAATCACATGTATTTACATATCATTCCAAAGATGTGCTTGGAACCTGTTAAAAAGGAGGATAAATTCTTTACTTCTTAATGGTCAATTTCTTTGAAAAGTGCCTAGCATGAGCATGAATAAAGAGAAACCACCTATGTAAATGTTGAGGTTTGGCCACTTCAGGGAGCATGGACTCTGGCTCTTACAACATTTATGAACTGGATATGGACATATGGCTTGTAATAGTGTCAGGAGTTTCTTAAGTGTTTGAAAACTTGTGTGTATTTTATCTTCAGATATTCAAATGGGTTGAAAGGTTCAATTCTCAGAACACCCTGATTCTCGAATATTTAAACGTGTAATTTACTAATATGGAAATTCAATCTTCCGAACATTTTCATTTGTGCACTTGTTTTGTTTAATATTTTTTATTCATGCAAAGGAATTGTACTAAATTAGGGAGGATTGTTGGAAATTTAGTTCAATTGTGGGTTTAGTCCATATCGGATAATGGGATTGGAGGTATGGAGTGTACTCTCTTAGGTCACTGGACACCAGGACTCTGATAGTGGTTAAGTATTGTTCAGTATGATGATATTCAGTGAGTTCACTCTTCAATGAGTGATACTCTGGACTGAAGGATTCATCAGCTGATGAGTTCAGTGATAGCCGAAGGATCTCATCAGCGGAAGCATGATAAAGCTGGAAGTGAACTGATAAGCTTGTAACTAACTTGTCCTATTATTATGGCAAGTATTACTGTATTATATTAAAAAGATATGATAATAACATGTAACCACTTATACCTAAAATCAAGGAGGATAATTATGGAAGAGATTATATCTCCTATAATCTCTCATAGTTTCTTGAGGTTAGGGTTTTGAGTATATCTCCTATAAATAAAGGATCATAAACTGCATGAAATACACGACACAGAAAACCTAAACACTGCCTAGAACAAGCACAAACACTTAGTTTTATTACAAGGAGGTATTCGTGTAACCCAGACATAGGGTCAAATACTCTTCTTTGGAAAGTGATTACATGATTTCAAGTGATATCCGGTAACCATCTCTGGTAGTAATTAGCTAGGTTATTGATTGTATTTACCCTGATCTGGGACACACAGATCCAACAGACACAAGCTTTACAGCCTCGAACGATGTTTTCTAACAGCTTTTTATGTTGTTCCACAAAAATATTTATACCCGTTTTACGAAAGCATGTGAAGTGTTCTAACTTATAGATTAGTGTAATATCACAAGTGATATATCAAACAAAATACTGCATGAGAAAAAATACAAAAAAACAAAAAAAAAAGTTTGTCGAAAGTATATGAAAGTGCCCCTCTATTTAAAGATAATTAAATGCTCGTCACGATGGTGTAATTTATAAATCTTAACGTTTTACGGTTTTTGCGGTATGTGATTTTTAAAAATAAGGGTGAAAGTGTGTTTTAATTAAAAAACACAAAGGTAAGAAGGGGTGGTGGATGTTTTTTAAGGTTTAATCTTATCCATTAAATAAAGTTAAATCTTAGATTAATCCTCACCATTAGATCAAACTCAAATGGATGGTGAAGATTTGTCCCTTGGTATGTGAGGAGAAACTGGTATGCAAATGAACTTTTCTCTTTAAGGAAAAAGAAAGTAACGATTTTCCTTTTAATTGGTCAAACACCCGTATTAAGGAGGTGAGAGGGTTTTCCTTGCAAGGACAAGGAATTTAGCCTATAAATAGAGGTTAAGGGATTCATTGTTGAGAGACCTTGAAAAAACATAATCCCTAAATCTCTCTCTATCTCTTTTGTTTATTCAATCGACCAAAACTTAAAAGGGTTTTCGGTTCTTGTGTTGGTTCGATCCAAGGGGAAAAATCACAAGTGTTTCAATCGTTGATTTCTACGAGAACGTGGTGGTTTTATTGCTTATCACTACTTGTACTAGCATACTTAATTGTTTGCTAAAGAACGTATTGTGTGTGTTGAAGTAGAGGGATTATACATTGATCCTAGTGGTTACGCGTGGTGTTATACATGCGCGTATATTCAAGAAGGTGTAACTTTATTGCTAAAAGGTACACATCTCTAATCTTGTTAATTATGAATTCTATACGTGTTTACTTTCCGCTGCTTACTCGTGTTTAATGGTTAATTAGATTTAAAATCCCAACACGATTTTGTTTGGGGGTGTTTATTTAGGCTTGTTTTAGTACTTAAATGTGTTTTAATATGTATAGCGTTTGTTTTCTATAATTGATCAATATATATGCATGCATGCTTTAATTTTCAGCCAAAAGAAAAAGAGACGCTGATGAAGAACTTGGTAGATAATGACGAAAAGATTCCCAACAACCAACAAGAGGAAGAGCAACTATATGAAGAGCTAAATGCAAAGGTACTTGTTTATTATATTCACTAGTTTAAGACCCTTTTAAATGCTGATAGTAAGAATGTTATCCAATTTTATTAACTTGCACCACAAGTAACAAAGACCGGCAAATTTATGAAAAGTTTGATCATTTAAGACATTAGGCTTTATAAACATGATTTCCTAAAGATGATGAGTTATATTTTCAAGCAATGCACACATCAAAAGACCATTATTTGAATTAGTACATGCATTACGGAGCATCGTATTTTCTCCCTTTCTTCCTTCTAAAGCTTTCCATATACCAATATAACTTTCTCAGAAAACATATATTGAGACATGAACTTAAAAAAAAAAAGCTATAAAGTTAATATTTGACAAAAGAATGTAATACACTGTGTGACTAAAAAGTGCTAAGTTTCAACGTTTGTGGAATTGTAGGCTGATCCAGAAGAAGTGCTTGGGAGGACATTATGGAAGGAGCATTCTCAAGATGTTATAAAAAACATGCACAAACTCCCAAAAGCGTCATATGAAGGGTTATCAATGATAATGGATATTGATGTACACGTATTGAGGCAATGTGTAAAACACTACTTCAAACATGAACTGTATATTTCACCCGAAGTGTTAGCGATGCGGAAAGACCACCTTGGAAACCAACCTGAAACATTAACCGAGGAAGATGAGGATGGATATTATAATGATTTGGAATTGAGTTTGTATGAGGCTATGCAAGTCGTAAGTTGGACCAAGGATAAAAGCTTCACGCAAATATGCTCCGAGCATAACATGCCTGAAGAAGAACTCAAATATCATGTTAACTTGGTCATTTCTTTTGGGATAGCAATATTGGACGAACAAGAACTTGGTGAAGAAACTAAAGGTGAGAGTAATTAAATTATAGTTCTCCTATCTGTTGAGTTTACAAATTTGGTTTATGAGTTGAAATTCTTAGTAGTATTATTTATTCTTGTGGTCTTAAGCTTATTGATTTATATGCATTGCCATTTCAGGTGGAAGCTGAAGATACATGCAATGGTTATGATGAAAATAATATTTTTCAGAAGTTTTAACGAAGCAAGTTGTACATTGACTCGTTGTAGTGATAATTTATCATTCTTAGTTTGTCTGCAGTCGACTAGTTATTTAACATCTTGGTCTGTTTGCATATGACTTTATAATTGGCAGTTTGGCACTAAGTCTCGGTTTTCATATGAGTTGTGCATTGTCTCGGTTTACAAAAATTAAGTAAATGTGAATCAATAATAATAATAAAAAAGAAATATTTATTGAATGCGTTAACAAAGAATGCTCATTCGATATGAGAAATTATAATTTATTAAAGTATCCGCAAGATCAAATTATATGTTGTCCGTCCAAATTTTCACTTTGTTTTAATTTATCGATTGTTAGTAAGATTATACTTGAATCTTTTAAGAATGGGTAAAATAGTACATACAAACACCACATTTAGAGAATAAATAAGTTGAGTAAACAACCGGAGCTTTGCAAAAATGTAAACGTAAACAAACAGAGCTTTGCAGAATTTTATATATCGTCATATGTTAATGCCTTATATGAGGAAGATGGAAAACTAAATTCCGGGCCGTCTCCGATCTTGGTTAATTGGAGGTACATATTTTCACCCAACATTTGAAACATGCAAAAAAGCATCACTATTATTTTGAAAAGAGACTAAACGGTAAATAGCAAGCCATGCACTGTTAAGGACTTTGTTGTTCGGGTGGGGCATTAGCAAGAGCAGAAGCCGATGCTGTAATGGCCATTGGTTGTCGCATAGCAGCAGCAACAACATCACTTGGAAGCATGCCACCCATGTCGTATGGGACTTGAAGCATTCCCGTTCCCATATTCCCATCTCCCACGGTCCTACCAGGATAACCCCGGTACATCCTTCCTCTCGGAACCATCTGAAGTAACAAACAATCACCAACCACTCCTATTTAAACCTGTAATGAGGGTCTAGATTTCTATTTTAGTTTGCCCAAAAAGAATTACACTCATCAAATAGACAAATAGCAAGTATAAATTCCTAAAAGGAAATGTTATATCCTCTCAAAAACACAAACATACCATCATAATTATCTTTCCAATGAAAACTTGGAATCAGAGCATTTTTCATTCAGTGACATGTTAAAGTTAGGTTTATGAATTTTTTCAGAGGATACTCTTTTTTTTTCCATAAAATTGTGTGTTCTTTCAAAAGAGTAAAAGTGGCCCTTGATTAGCTAAAAACATGAGTTGCACTTTATTTATAGCACGTTTTTTCTCAGAGAAAATTGTTTTTGGACAAAAGACAAATACACATAATAGATATCACCTGTACTAAACAATTACCGCTATGACTCAAACTCGTTATGACATGTACCATACTCACCGACCCACCCATTTTGCCACCCCTAGGTTTGTCATTAAACCTTCCATACGTGAACCAAAACGAAAAAGAATTTACCTGCGTGCTACTAGAAACAGGATGCAGCATAGCACCTGCACCAGCAACCTTGGCTCTTGCATTGGCCATTGACGGGAGCCGCGATCCCAAGGCAGTAGCAAAACGAAATACAATATTCAAAACTCTAGTTTGCTCAACTTGATCACGCAAATCATTTAACCAAGAGGAAGTTGTAACCTGGAAATAAAAAATTTAATTAAGAAATGATTTATATGATTCATATTTGATATAGGTTTAAGCTAATATTCTAGTACTTTCATTATAGAAGAGTTACAGAATCTTGTTAAGAATCTTAGTTTACAATTTATGGGAACTTTTTTTCTCCACAAAAATCCAGTACTTTATTGGGTAGACAAGTAAAATCACTAGGCTAAAAGCCTTAAAAGAGGAGACAAGAAATGTTCCTCAATTTACAGGATACGGGGTAATTTTTCAGGAGAATCAAATGCTGAAATCGGGGAGTTTTAGTACCTCGGTGCGAAGATCATCTATATAGGCAGTTGAGAATGCTGGAACCCGATATGAGCCATTGATTATTGTAGTGATGAAGTGTTTACCAGACTCTGCCCATTCCCATGTAATACATGCAGCTGCAGAAGATGAAATTTATAGATATTATGTATGGTCGTATGGACAACCTTGGTCATAGCTACTTGCAGTATAAAAATACAAGCAGGCATGCTAATAGAGCTATGTTTACAAGTATAAAATAACACGCTCTATGTTCTGATTATAAAAAATAGTAGTACCATATTTAGTTGATTTGACATTGAATTTTTGCTCATATCCACTCATTAAATCAGTTTTGGAAAGAGACGAAATTTATCGCACATAAACAAGCCTGGGTTTTCTAGGATTAAGATAGAGAGATGTAGAGTTTTCTAGGTTGAAATGGTTGTCAGTAGGGGGGTACCCTATAACGTTTCATGAGCGTTGAATGCCTATTGCCTGTTATAAAGGTAAATGGAAAAACGTTATTACTGATTTCGGATACTCGTGTATATACTCTTTGGAAACAACTCAATTTTATTCTATGTGCTACAATGAACACAAAATGAAGGCTGATCTGCCAAAATACAGGCCTCTAAGAATGTATGCTGTCACGAGCCTAGCCTGCAGAAAACAATCAGTCAAAATATGAAAATCAATATGACTCTGCACCAGCGCAGAAAATCACAGTAAAGTAGCGTTTTAATGTAGGAAGATAAAAACTATTTATACGATGGCAATGTTCATTAGTAGTATGCGAAGCACTGAAGTAACCTGAATGGCTATCCCTTCATTGTCCATACCAGGGAACCACAAGGTATTTTATCCTGACATCCTCCACCAACGGATCCTGAACACTATAGATATAAAAACGCAAGCAGTCAAATGTTATGAACACAAGTATTTTTAAACACGAAATATTTGCTCTAATATTTATCACTAGAAATATTTTCTCTAATCTTGATCACTAGAAATATTTGCTCTTAGCCAGTCTAAAGCAATACCAAACAGCCCCTAAGCAATTGACAAGTAGCGGGTTCACCATATCACAATCAGTTGGGTCAAAAACCTCAATTAGGGGTTGTGATTGCCAGCCCATGCTAAACACATATTTTACAATTTATACATATTAAATCGTTATTGAGTATTTAAAACACAAATTAACCTAAATAAAAATACCAATTGAATTTAAGTGACAAATTAAAAGAAAAAGATATACCACTTGTTCTTCAAACTCTATAAAGAAGACATGAGTTTGGTGTTGGTGGGAAAGATGTTGTCACACCTCGCAATTTTCGATATTTTAAATGACTATTTTACCCTTTGACTTTTTGGGTCCGACTTGACTTTTGTCTTTTGACCTTTTACGATCACATAAAAACGATTACCGCGTAGCCGGTAAATTTTTAAAACATATTTAAATAATAAATCTTTACTATTATCGTTATCTCTCATTTACAAATTTATTTTTCTAAATCATTTGAAAAATAAAACAAAAAGATATATTTTATTCCTAAATTGATTTATCAAAAACGACCCGCTAAATTACGTTTTCACAACTCGGACTTTAAAGCAATTTGATGTATAAATAGGAGTCAAGTTCTGTAATGAATCAATACATTCAGTTTATATATATATATTACTCTTGCTTCTAATACCCGTGCGTTGCCCGGGTCACGCGTAAAAAATGAATCAGTTTTTTTACGACAACCTAATACTAAATCTGTAAACAACATATATTATATATCAAAAGAAATATAATAAAGGATTATAATCTAACAAAGTAAGCATATAAGTCAAAGTTCAAAGTAGAGCATGCATGATTTAAGTTAAAAGTAGCCGACCTAAGTCAATTACGCTGTTAAAAGTAAACATGAAGTTTAATAATGACAACAAATGTTTAAAGATGCATATAAAAACTAAAAGTGATCAACTCAAGCATCATAAACATCAACCTTATCAACTTGAGGCTCACTAACCACATCCTCATCAACCACTCCTCAAAAAAAATGTGTATATTTGGCTACATTCCCTTTTTAGAGACTTCATTTGCTTTGAAATTGACAAGATACATTTTTATATTTTAACTAAAAGATATGCGATTATAATTTTACTTAGGATAAAAAAATAATTAAATATCTCTATAAGATTGCATACATTCAACATTGAGACCTTTAGGTTTTTTTTCTTTTTAAGATTGTATACATTGTTTATGTTAAACATATTTTTTACACAAAAGCATCTCTCGTTATAATTTTACTTAGGATAAAAAATTTAATTAATTATCTCTATAAGATTGCATACATTCAACATTGAGAACTTTAGGTTTTTTTTTTTTAAGATTGTATACATTGTTTATGTTAAACATATTTTTTACACAAAAGCATCTCTCGTTATAAAAAGATTATGATTATATATCATGTCACAATGTGTTGTAAACAACACTCATTTTGTAACATATTATGGAATTTAATTATTTCAAACTTATTTGTTTATATAGGTTATGTTGATTTTGAAAAGTAGATATGTAATTTTCTATAAAAGATCTTTCTATAATTTACAGATGGCCCTGTATAGATACAATTGTCTTACGAAATGCTCATTATTGTTATAGATTTATAAAAGAGTCGTAACATGATCACTAAACTTTATGAAATGACATTTTCGTAATTTATTCCTTTTTTATCAAATATTTAAACGTTATTGGTGGTTTCGTCTGTTAATAGTTGATATATGTTTTAAGACTCGAAATAAAAGACTTAATAGTTTCATAAGTTAAACTTTTTTACCTTATTTATAAGAAAAAAAAACATTTACTTTTTAAAACATGTAAATATGTTATATCAAGTGCTGGAAAACTCAAAGTTTAGTATACCCAAATTTATCATTTCTATTACTTTCTAAAGTTTATAAAAAACTTTGAGTACATACTAAAATAAATCAATTTTTTTTTATAATTTCTTAAGCAAAAAAGTAATACAAACCAAATAAAAACCATATCTTACCAAACTTTGAAAGCAGTGTTAATCAATTTTGCTTTTCCATGAGTTAGTAGCTTCTTTCATTTATTAAACTTATATTGAGAATTATATCTGATTATTAAAGTATGTGTTTTTGTTTTGTTGTTATTATTGTGCGAAATATGTAAATGATGTACTAAAGACAACATTCATAATTAGGCAAATACATGATGAGAATTGTGTCTGATAGTTTTGTAAAGAGTTAAGTACATTTTTGGTCCTTGTGGTTTGGTGCGTTTTTCACTTTTGGTCCAAAATTCAAAAAAGGTTTGGTTTTGGTCTAAAATACATAGTTTCGTTCCACTTTTAGTCCAAAAGACATAGTTTCGTTACACTTTTTGTCCAAAAGACATAGTTTCGTTTCACTTTTAGTCCAAAAATTTTAGTCCCAATTTACGGAATTGGACTAAAAGTGGAACGAAACTATGTTTTTGGACAAAAACCAAACCATTTTTTAATTTTGGACCAAAAGTGAAAACGCACTAAACCACAAGGACCAAAAATGTACTTAACTCTTATGTAAATTATGTGTTCTACAATATATTTGAATAACAACAAATGAAGCCTTGTAGTGTGGATGAAGAATGAAGAAAGAGGGTTTAATAGAGCAAAGAAAATAGGAGTAAGTTTGTTGTTTTGTTATCATCATCTTAATCAATTAAATCTTTCATATAACACCTTTTTCTTTAAATAAATTAGTCAAAGTCAAACACCAATTTAAACGGCTTAGATTAAATCTTAGGTTGATCCGACGGTTAATATATAATGCAATGTCATCTTTTTTTCTCTCTGCTCCGTCGACAATAGAAAGGACAATGACAATATGAAACCAAAGAATATTATTAAAAACTTACCTTGTGATCATTCATGACAAACGAGTTGTAAAACCCACACCCATCTTGTACCATTCAAAGCTTTCTCGTGAGAGAATATGTTTCCATGTCATTGAATCTAAACAACCTGGAACAACTCATTATGTCTTGGAGCCGAAAGAGGGACCATTTTTGGAGTATTTACGCAAGGAACCGCTCTCTAGAGATTCTATATTCAATATTCAAGTCCGAGGTTCTTGCAACGGGGTGATGTGCATATTACAAGACGATGGTTATGTAATAACCTCGCTGGCAGTAGTCCATCCTCTAAGGAAAGAATGTTATGAGCTTCCACCGTTTCCGTTGCGTTTTGATAGGCTCATGCTTAGAGTCTTGTGGGCTTGGTTTTGATACTTCCACCAACACCTGGAAGATGTTGTGTGTTTTGCTAAAAGAATATGCGCCACCACATAAGCCTGATATGGTGAAGAAAAATCTATGCCCAATGATGCATGTATTTGGCACAAACTCATGGCGAGAAATACCCCAAGTCCCGTCTTATCCAATAACAGGTAAAGCCGTATTTGCTAATGGTTGTCTGCATTGGTTGGCCAGTTATTTAGACTTCAAAACCGAAGATGGTGGAAGACCGGTAATATGGTTTGATGTAGAGAAAGAAGAGTTTGGGCTGATTGATCCTCCAAAAAGAATGTGTGATTTATGGGGAAATTATAGTTGCAGGTATCAAGTGGCTGAGCTAAATGGTGAAGTTGGATATGTGTGTACTAGGACCATGGAGGTTTGGTTCTTAAACCACAAGAAGAAAGAATGGGTGTTGGAATAAAGATGGAGATATATAGATGTTATTGGGTGTTGGAATAAAGATGGAGATATATTAATAAGGAGCATCTGCGGCAATCCATTGTATGCGTTTTATGTTTACAACCTGAAAAGTGGTGTTTTACATAAAACCAACCTTGCTGGTTCAGGGGCTTGTCCAGGTATCTTTATGTATCCGTATACCCTTTCTTCAAACCACGGCATCAACGCAAATTCCTTCTCCATGAAAACAACTGATCTCATGAAAAGCTGCCGAAATTTACGATCTTTTTGTTAGGTAGCAAAGTTTATATATTCGTGTTGCTTTTTTTTGTTCCAGATTAGTTTACTCGTTTTTCAGTTTTTGTATCTTGTTGCTTCAGTTCGATTCTTTTCATATACTTTGTTTCTAAAACTTGAAAAACTTAAAATGAGTAATATGTTTAAATCCTTAAACTTGCATCTATAGTTGACTTCATTTTGTAATGAATCTTGTATGTTTTGTGACTAGGCATTCTGATGTGACATTTATAAATGGAAGAATTTGCTAAGCTTAGTAGATATATATGTGTGACTAGTATGGAATGCCCGAGAGGTGTAGAAACTTTTCGAAAGGTCTCACATCATGAAACTAAAGATCCTGAAATGGTTCAGTACCCGAAAGCAAGCTATTTACAGGGCGGCGGCGCGGGCGACGGCCCGGGGCATCATTTAAACAGGGGGCATCAAATTTTTAATGTTGCATATTGTTTTTATGTGATGTTGATGGTGTTGTAATGATAGGACCAAGAAAGAAGGTGTTAAACTAAAAGACAAAAGACTTTATTTTACTTTTTACATCATGTGAGTGAGTAGTTGTAAACTTGTAGTAATAGGAATATGGGATTATCGAGACATATCTTTTTTAACTAATTTGATTGATTTTTTTTTCAACTTTACTCTTTATCTTAATTTCACCCTTTTCATGAGTTAAAATTTTAGTTCTTTCTCATAAATTAGATTTTGCAAGGTTTAATTAACTAGTTTACATGCTAAACAAAAGATAAACTCGTTATATTTACTGATTTGTTTTCATCTATATCCATATTAGACGAACACTAAAATGACGGTGTGTAACAGCAAATATTTATAAATGCAAATTAATGGTTTTGTAGTGACCCTCAACGCAACACCTACGAGTTCAATTTATAGTCATTGCAGAAAATAAAGTGTGCGTGTTATAAACGAAAACTGATAGACGTTTTTAACTTGAGGATTAAATAATATTTAAAAGTTTAAGAATTTATGATTTTTGTTAACACGTTTTGGGTTGACAAAAAAAAAATTGAACCGAACTAATCCGGATCCGAAAACAAACAATAGCCCGATAACCGAACCGATCAACACCCCTACAGAATTCGAGTTGTGTACACAAAACAAATCAAAAAGAAGACCGAATTGAATAGAAAAAAGATACTGATTGTACATTTCTCGGTTTTCGGTTTAGAGTAATTTTTGACAAAATTAAAATACTGAACCGTACAAAATATTGTTTTATATTATTGTAGTTGCTTATAGGAATATAAATGATGTCAGTTGTTATATCATTGGGTCGCCATCAAAAGCTCATGCTCCATTTTTAATGAGCTTAATTTGCACCCACTCACTGTAAAATACTCAATTCACCTACGAGTCATTTATTGCCCAAAACAGCTTTTAATGCCCACTCTTTCACACACACAAAAGTTTACTTTTCCTTTTTACTATCACCAACCACCAAAGACAATATTAAAAAACACACAGGTATTTTGTTTTTTTTTCTTTAATTCTTGATGTATTCTTGCTTTAGTTATCTTGAACTTTTTTGTTTTGTAGCTTATTTTAAAAGTTAAGCTTATTGCTAAACACACCTTATTGCTTGTACATGGGTCATTAAACATGTATGTATATATCGCCATAGGGTTTTTTTTCACAATCAGAAATTAAAGTGATAGATCTAGGGTTTTTTTCTTCTTCTCTCTCCTCTCTTGGTCAATGTTCTTATCTTGTATCGTTAGCAATAGCTAGCTAAATATTCATCCCTCAATTATTGGAATTCTTTCAACCCAAAGCATATAATAACCACAATAATAGTTGACTTTATGTTTTATGACTAGGCATTTCGATGTGTCACTAGTTCAAAATTGCGACATTTATAATGGAAATTTTTTGCTAAACTCAGTAGTATTGTTACAAACTTTGAATGTATAGGTGTGGTGCAACAAAGGTTAATAACCAGTAACACGAACTGATCCACTTTTTTCATAATGTAAGGAGAATTTAATTGAACCTTTGACATTATGTTTGTTCGGTGCAAAATGTCTCGCTCATTACCAACTTATAATAAATATGTTGGAGTCATATGTCTTTTTTTTATTATTGTACATGTGATATTCGAAAAAGTTGTAATAATTCTCACTGAGTGTTAACTTTTTAGCTTCTTTTTTGAACACCACTATTGTCCTTTCATGTAAAGCTAAGCTTTATACAATAGTAAAACATGACTAGTTTAATTTCCTCTTTCTTTTATATTTAAAGTCAAATATAGTGTAATTAGCATGTAAACAAGTGTGTTTAAGTACATAATATGACCCGTTTGTTATTTTTATAGTATTAATCTTGAAAAGGGAAATGTTAATCATTCTAGATCTTTTGCATGCTCAACTTTCATATAACAAAGTGTCAAAATAAGGTGTCTAACATTAATAACACTCTATAAGGTATCAAGATATATAAGAGCTAGAGGTTAGTTTAATTAGTTTTACTTAATTGGTAGAAATATATTTTGGTTTTTGATTCCTGTGGTATTACCCAATTTTGGTTTTTGATTCCTGTGGTAAGCTTACAGGTGTTGTTCATAGCGATGATAGAAGCCCAACCCATAATTGACTCAGGTAGCTTTAGCCCGGTCCTTCTTTGGGTTTTGTCTTTTGGTCCTGTTCTAGTCCACCAACATAAGTCATCATCTATCTACACTATAAAAATCTACAAATTTTGAAAGTGAAAAAATTAAGTGATCTATTTATGTAAACTGTAATCAATGTTTTGGAAACCGAGTCTTTAATCGACCCGGTCGTGTCACCGGGTTATCGGTTCGACCACCGGGTCAAACCAGGTTTCAAAAATATAAAAACCTGGTCTTATTATGTACTTAATCTCCAAATCCTTAAACTTTTATTATTTTTCGTTTATAACCCATAAACTTTTTTTATCGCTACAACTATCTGCCTTTATAAAATCTCGTTGCTATGTACGTGTACTTGTCTAGTAAGACCAAATATATGACCAAGTATGATAAACTGATAACTTAGTATTGATAACTTGTGCACTAGCTAGCTAGCTAAATATAAGTGGTCAAAGGAAATCTTATATCGTTAGCACTAGCTAGCTAGCTAAATATCATCTATAGTTGATTGTATTTTGTTGTAATGATTTTTCTAACTATCGTGTTTTGTGACTAGGCATTTTGGTGTGACTAGTTCAAAACTCTCACATTTATAATGGAAGAATTGGCCAAGCCTAATGATGTTGTTACAAACTTAGCATATATGTTGTATTGATCATATGTTTTTTTTATTGTACATGTAATAAGATAGGTCGCAACTGGGATTACTTGAAGTTGCCAGAAACAAATTAAGATCTATCGCAATTAGAATCAAGATCGAAATGATAGTTTCTATTGATTGATTGTAACATAACGTTTACAATGATTACAGGTGGTTGTGAATTTGAGTGGGAAAAGAGATTTTACAATTTAAAAGCTAAGCTACTAATGGCCCGTTTGGTTTGTAGATGGGTTTAGGATTTGAATTTTGATTTGATATATAAAAGAGAAAAAATAATAATTAAAAGTATAATATATATTAAAATATGAATTAAATGAATATGTGTAATTAAATTTAATATTATTATATATTTTAATATGAAAATAAAGAGATAGATTGAGATAGTTATTAGATGGATCCATTTAATTTTTGTAAACCCACCCATCCTATCTACATTTGACATAGCCATAATATTTGTGTGTGATGGCTAATAGTAAAAGTCAACTTTGCTACCAAACAATACTTTTTATGTTTACATCCTAAATTAAAATCTAATACCAAAAAATAAACGGCTCCTAAATGAAATAAAAGAAGTATTTAAAGGGTAATGGAGGAAGGAGGATTGTTGCTATTATAAAGACATCATGCCTCACATGTTTGTATATTTTCACAACTTTTAACTGTTTTTTGTTCTTCTATTTACAGTATAACACAGTTTTTTAACAGTTTATGTTCTGTACTTTTTGTTCGTGTAATACTCTTGACTTATTAAACTTTATACTTTTTGTTATGCATTTTTCGTTTCACAGTTTTATAATATAAACAAAATTATAAAAATAAAATAAAAATTTTACAAAAATAAAAAAACCAAAAAACGTAAATGGATACAAATAACTTTTTAAGGAGGTCTTTATAACCTTATCCAATTTAAAAAGGTTAGTTATGTTTAATGATCGCTTATTTTGACAAGTATTTATGTTTATGCAACATTAAATTATACTTATATTTTTCTTTTCACATTTAAGCAAAACCAAAAAAAGGTAGATTTTCAGCGACCATAAGTTGTGATGTATTCTTCGGCCACAATTTATAGAAGTTACATGAGATGAAACATTAATGGACCTCAATTAGTTTTCTTACGTTTTAATCCGTTTTCATACGTTTTCGTTCGTTTTCATACGTTTTCTTCCGTTTTCGTACGTTTGCATACGTCTTGATCCGTTTTCATCGTTTTTCTCCTTTTTAGGTTGACTTTGGAAATGCGCTAAACAGGCCTATAGGTTCGCCTTTCTATTTATAATAGATGAAGTCTAATGTAATTAGTCAAATCATCTGAAGCATGAACAAAATCACCTTCTCGTTTCGTACAATTTCGTTCGTTTTCTTACGTTTTCATATGTCTTTCTTCTTTTTCGTTCGTTTTCATTTATTTTCGTCCGTTTTTGTACGTATTTGTCCGTTTTCATACGCTTTCGTTCTATTTTAGTTCGTTTTCAAACGCGTTTTCGTCCGTTTCGTCTGTTTTTGTACGTGTTTATACGTTCTTGTACGATTCAGGCCGTTTCGTGCGTTTTCAAACGTCTTAATCCATTTTCACCATTTTTTTCCTTTTTCGTACGTTTTCGTACATTTTCGTTTGTTTTCATATGTCTTTATCCGTTTTCGTTCATTTTTCTCCGTGTTCGTCCGTTTTCGAACGCTTCCAAACGTTTTTGAATGTTTCTTCTATTTTCATACGTTTTCGTTCGTTTGCATACGTTTGCGTCCTCTGGTTCCGTTTTGATCCATCCGTCTTCTTACGTTTTCGCGCGTTTTCATACATTTTCATCCGTTTTCCTATGTTATCATTGTTTTTCTTCCTTTCTGTACATCTTCATAGGTTTTATCCGTTTTATACGTTTTGAAGAATGTGTAAAAGCGTATGAAAACATAGAAAAACGTAAATAACATATGATAACGGATGAAAATGTACAAAATGTACCAAAAGGAACGAAAACGGAGAAAAATGGATAAAGACGCATGTAAACGAACGAAAACGGATCAAGACGTAGGAAAATGAACAAAACGTACGAAACGTATGAAAACGTATAAAAAATAACTTAAAAAATAACTCGTGACCGAACCCACCTATGTAAATAATAACTTAATATAAAAAATATAAAAAATTACCCCCAGTTCTTCCCTGTAAACACATACATAATAAACACAGACACGGTGAAGTATTATTTATGTTGGTGTTGCGGATTTGCTAGCTTCCTCACTGGTATATTTTCATTCACTTAAATATATTTGTTTATAATAGAAGAAGTCTAATATAATTAGTATAGAAGTATATATAATTAGCCAAACCATCTGAAGCATGAACAAAATCACTTTCTCGTTTTCATACATTTTCGTTCGTTTTCCCACGTTTTCATATGTCTTTCTTCGTTTTCGTTCTTTTTTTCATCGTTTTCATTCATTTTCGTCTGTTTTCGTACGTATTTGTCCGTTTTCATACGTTTTCGTTTCGTTTTAGTTCGTTTTCGAACGCGGGTCCGTTTCGCTTGTTTTTATACGTTCTTGTACATTTTTGACCGTTTTCGGCCGTTTTCATTCGTTTCGTGCGTTTTCAAACGTCATAATCCATTTTCACCATTTTTTTTCCTTTTTCGTACGTTTTCATTCGTTTTCGTACATTTTCGTTCGTTTTCATACTTCTTTATCCGTTTTCGTTCATTTTTCACCGTGTTCGTCCGTTTTCGAACGCTTCCAAACGTTTTTTAACGTTTCTTTTATTTTCGTACGTTTTCGTCCGTTTTCATATGTTTGCGTCCTCTGGTTCCGTTTTCGTCCATCCGTCTTCTTACGTTTTTGTGCGTTTCCATACATTTTCGTCCGTTTTTCTACGTTCTCATTTTTTTTCATTCGTTTTCATTGTTTTTCTTCCTTTTTGTACATTTTCATAAGTTTTATCCGTTTTATACGTTTTCAAGAATGTGTAAAAGCGTATGTAAATACAGTAATAACTTAATATTTACATAGGTGGGTCAAGATACGTTTTATACGGATGAAAACGTACACAATGTACGAAAAGGAACGAAATAGAGAAAAACGAATAAAAACGTACGAAAATGGAGAAAAACGGATCAAGACGTAGGAAAATGAACAAAAACGTACGAAACATATGAAAACGGACGAAAGCGTACGAAAACGACTGAAAACATCCGAAAACGGACGAAAACGTATTAAAACGTACGTAAACGGACAAAAAATGACAAAAACGTACGCAAACAAAACGAAACGTACGAAAACGAACGATAACGTTTGAAAACATAAGAAAAATGTAAAAAAACATAAGAAAACGGTGAAAACGGATCAAGATGTATGGAAACGTAGGAAAACGAAATAAAACGGATGAAAACAAAAAAAACGTAGAAAAAGGATATTGAATCACTTCGGGTAGTACATAGAGCGGCCTCTAATTTTTTTTTTTTAAAGTTACCAAAACTAATCTTGATCCGGACTCAACCCATCTTGACACAACCCTTTCTAGACTCATGATTTCAGAAGACACATTTAGACCCTGACCCATCTAGACTCGTGACCCAACCCTATCCTACCCACCTATTTTGCCATCTCTACTTACACCCCCTATGTAAATACAGTAATAACTTAATATAAAAAATATGAAAAATTACCCCCAATTCTTCCATGTAAACACACATAAAAAACACAGACACGGTGAAATATTATTTATGTTGGTGTTGCGGATTGCTACTTCCCCACCTGGTATATTTTCATTCACTTAAATATATCTGTTTAATTACTCCGTTTTTACTTGTTATGTAAAAAATTAAACTTGTATGATATTTATAAACCCAAATCATTTGGTGGGTTTGATACGCAAAACCCACAAACGAAACAATTGTATTAGGACCGGTTCGGCTAATTAATAAAAGCCGTCTGAAAGAGAACGTAGGTGACCGGTCGAAACCGGAAAAAAAACGAGTGAATCGGGCCGAACTCGAATCGTTTACTTTTTGTTTACTTTTGGTTAATCAGTTCGTCATTGTTATTTTGTTTGCACTTGAGCTTTAATCACAAGGTACCCGTCGCTGCAACGCGCGGATACCCTGCTAATATCATTAAATTAAATACATGTGTGTAGATTTTTTACGTTTGCTTTCATAATATTTTGAAAGTACTTAATTTATTGAGTAATAACGTATTTTATCCGTTTTTAAAAAAGAAAAAAAAAATTAAAAGAGAAAATTATCTGAAAATATGTCGAACCTAGCACAATATTTAAGGCACATTATATACCCGACTTTATGTTAGGTCTGCAATGGCACTCATCATCGTTGTCTGCAAAAGCTTGTTGATTATCATCATACATGTGTATCCCATTTGCCATTTGCTATATTTGCTAATACTTGCTTGTTATGCATCCTGATGTCATTTGCTTGCGAATGATTATGTTGATAACTTGCAAGATTTCGTTGCTTACTCATAGACGTACACTTCCGATTCATTCCAATTTGTTATCGCGGGTCATTGTAAAGAAGGTGTTAAGTTTTGCGAGATATTGCGTATACAGGATTTTATGAAGTCTTAAGTTTATTGAATCTTGTGAGTGTTGGATATTGGTAGTCGGATTACATTTATATATTACGAATATGTGAGCATATTGGGGGCACACACGTTAATACACGGAGAACACGTTTTATACTTCACATTAATATAAACCAAGGACTAGAATGAACAAAACCCAAACCCCAAGGACTCCCCAAGGTGGCCGGTTCTTATGAGGGATAATGAGAAGGTTTTTGTGTGTTACAAGGAAAAGGAAAAGGCTTGTGATAATTGTAGGACTTTTGGTCTTCTATAACTATCACAACTAGGGTATCATGCTTATAAATACTCCTCATCCTTATTCATTCCATGTGCCTAACTCTCTCATAAAACCTTCAACAGAAAATCGTTTCTTGTTCTTTCTTTTGGTTCCAGCCGAATTCCATAATACCCATCAAGGGTTGGTTTTGATTTTCGGTACAATTAGGGTTTTGAATCCCTAATTCGGTTCTTGGTTTTTTCGGTTACTAATTCAAGAGTTTGCTTGGTAATCGGGATATTATACAAAGGTTGTTCGTTTGTGAAGTTTAAGTCTAGCAAGCTTACGTGTTTGGTTGACGTGACTGTGTGAGCAACCGTAGAGGCAATTTACTTTAATTGCTTGTTTCGTTTTCTTGATCAATTATCAAAGAGGTACGCGTTTCTTTTACTTCTTGTTTAAGTGTTAACCATATGCTATTACTAGATCCAATCCGCTGCGTACTCGTAAGCTAATGGTTACCTAGATTATAAAATCCCAACAGTGGCATCACGAGCCAACTCGTTTTAGCTTTATGGGTTACACGTTTTTGTTTTAATTATACGCCTTGTTTATATGCCTATTATTAAAACATATGCCATGATCTGCTGCGTCTGATATTTTATTTATGTTTTACTAGTAAAATATGACAATAATATTAGATTCTTGCCATAAAATAAATAAAATCTGTAGATCTTGATCTTGAATTCTATTAAAAGTTAATATAGGATTAAAAGGGAAAATTAAAATTGTTAATTTAGCTTATTTGATTCCTTTTTAATTTATGTCTATTCCGGCTATAAGACCCACTCAATCACAATATGTGGTGAATGGGGCGATCTAGGCACTTTAGTAGAAAACCTAGTGAGGGTCTTATGGTTCTCCATTTGGGGAAGACTCGCGAGAGAACTTGAATTTATACATGTTTACTAGTATGCTCAATGTCATCTTTTGTATTATGAATCTCAGTATGCATGATTATTTAATGTCTAATTGTTTACGCGCCTAATTAAATATGCCATATGTCTAAAAAGATGATGTTTATGTAGTCTATTAATTTTTACACGCCTAATGCATGCTCATAGTGACCAACCATTTGTTTCGTGGAAAACTGTTTAAAAAATTAATAAGACGTTAAAACTAGTTTTTCTTGATTTAAAAACTGGACGCTATGGACTCATGGGAAGTATGGCTCATCCACTAGAACAAACTTTAAGAGAAGTTTAAGGCGGGTTGTTTTTACGTAATTCCCTAAAGAAATAAGGTTTTTAATATGCTTCGCGCTGACCTATTTCTCCGCTTCTTTGTGCGTTCGATTGGAGTTACCATGAACCATGGCATGTCACTACAGTGTCATTACTAAAGGTTTTTAAAATCAGTGATACAAAGTTGTTTTGCATGCCTCTTTGTACACGCATTTAACACATTTATGTGCATACCCCTAGGAAAATTTTAATTCTATGCCATCCAACCGTAAAACACGTGCACTTGGTTTGAGTCTCTTTGTCAGACCCTGGACCCTTACCAACCCATGGTGAATTTCGCCTACTGGTCAGACCTTTGACGATTTTTACACGTTCTCGTTTGGTCGACTTAATTCGAGTCTCTTTGTCAGACCCTGGACCCGAGGCATAAGATGATACTAAGCATGCTCTTAACATTATTGCATGCTGACTAATGTTTTGACAAGTATCATAAACCTAAGAGTTGCATTAAAATGCAATTAACGCTCGTCGCTTACCTCTTGCCCTACTTGTTTTCTCACTGGTCAGACCTCTGGTTACCAAGTAGGAGGTCAAGACGGATCTTAGTCTTAATTAGTAAATTAATTGGGTAGTTAATTCAATTAAGAAATTGATTATCAAAAAATACTAGAATTTAACTTTCTATATTCTAATTAATTGTGTTATTGCAACATAATTCGTAAACAGAAGTTTGTTTTCTTTGAAAGACAAACATAGTCTCTTTTCCTGTTAAGAAGAGTGAGACTTACTCCTATCTTTTCTCATTGGTTGACAAGAATAAGATAGGGTTATAATTGAATTATTTTAATCTTTCATTACCCTCTTCCGGTTCTAAAATCTTTGAAAGATAATATATTTTGTGTAACTAGAGTACATTTTGTCTATAGGTACTAAAATAAATGACATCTTGCACTTGTCACGATGTATGAGTTTAAACCGTAACGAGTAAAGAAAATTACTAGCAGGTCTTCTAGGTATTTTTCTTGGACTCACTTCATTCCTTATAGTGCTAAACACCCTTGTGGCTAGGCAGACTGATTAAGGAGGAATTGCATACTAAAATGTTCAAGTTAATAAAAGCATGAATGGCTAGTCCCTCGTTTACATAAATAGGAATTCATATACTCAGTACAATACCTAAGTACATTGATACTTGTAGGCATTTTGAGTGAATAGGAAAGTAAATAAATCGCTATTTGCTTTCTACTGGTAATGTAACACTTACAATGTTGACAAATCCAGTGAGAGCTTTGTGCTTTACTACTGAAATGACATTCATGTTATGATGTCAAATTCAGTAGGAGCTACAAGATTCATTTCCTTGTTAGTTGCCCATATTATTTCTAGCTCGCTTTGAAATAATTCATTACTTTCCGAATATGAACGAACATGGTTTAAGGAGAATTGCATTTTATTTTATAGATAACACGTTGCCTTTCTGATGTTGCTTTCCGAAAAGTTATCTATAGAATAATAATCCACAACTCCTTATTAAACATTATGGTTTGATATCTACTTGTAATATCTATGACACTATCATATTGTTTATAAAAACGAGCGCTTGTCGTACTGTTTGTTTACTTTTAGATCATGTTATCCCATACACAAGAGAGAGAAATCTTAAGTGTGTGCAAGGATGATAATCGTTCAAAACCCCTCTTAATATATTATATATATATAATAAAATACATATACGTATACGTAAGTGGTATGTGCTTAATTACACATACCATTTTCCATTAAAAACGGACTTAAATGACTAAAAACGTACCAAAATACATCGTATTTGTATGTTTTGCATTTGTATTGTGCAGGAAACGGATATTCAAGAACAGGACCAAAAAGAAAGCCAAAACCAAGCACGGAATGGAAAGGACAAA
>BQNB010025142.1:0-58401 GCA_026074375.1 Tanacetum coccineum
ACTAGTGTATATATATATACATATATATATATATATATATATATATACATATATATATACACATATATATATATACACACATATATATACACACACACATATATATACACACACACACACACACACACACACACATATATATATATATATATATATATCAGTCACGAAAGCAAGTAATGTAAGCAAGTAAGCAAGTAGTGTGTATGCACATGAAAAAGTTTGATGTGATGCAATGTTTGTGAAAACGGTTATAGTTTAGGTAAAATATGCAACCTAGTTCTCTATAACCTTGGCTCTGAATACCAATCTGTAACACCCCTAAAATGGGTCGCAGTGGAATAATGTCCGGGTGCGTTACTTCATGAGTACCTTTGCACAAGATATGAGAACGACCTCTAAATGAGTCGTTTAAAAATGATACATTGGATTTAATAAACTTGTTTGTTACAAAAGCTCAAGGCTTAACATGTTTACTTGTAATTGTAAAGATTTTAAGACATAGCAAATATTCCCAAAATGTAATGCACACAAATCTTTATAGTAATGTGACTCCAAAATAATGATCACCAATGTACCATTGTTTCTTGCCTTATTGACCTGAGAAAAACATGCTTTAAAACGTTAACATAAAGTTGGTGAACTCACAGGTTTAAGTTATGTATAAAGTAGGACTGCAAGATTTCCATGTGTATGGTAAGTAACGAATACAATATCACAAAAGTAATTACGAAATGCACTAAACTCATGACACTGAGGCTCAACATATATGTATACAAATTAATGCAAATAATGTACCCGTGTAGATGTTCAACCCGCAACATCCAAATTGTTTCGACATGGTATAATTCGTTGTCCGGCAAACCGGCACAATGAGCGCTACTCACCCGAACGGGGATGTCAATCTCAAATAGATCTATTCATAACATTCGCGCTTACAATCCAGTAATTAATATTGTCCTACTTCCATTGAGGGATCTCAGGTTGCACCAACAAACCAAATGGTTTTTGGTGTTCAGCTTTGACCTTTAAACACGTCAAACACTTACTAACATAGGTGGCAATGTTGGCTTTCATGTTGGGCCACCAGTATAATTACTTCATGTCTTGGTACATCTTGTCAGAACCTGGATGAACAGAATATTTTGACTTGTGAGACTCATACAACCAACTTCTGTTATTCAAACACAGTGTCCTGTCAGCACGCGGTTCCAACTTTTCTTTCCTGGGATTGTTTGGTTCCTTTAAATTTTCAATCAGCATACCTCACACATCTTCAGCTTCGAGGTTTTCTGGTTTTCTTGCCTTAGTCTGAGCTTTTAAAATTTGCTTTGGGAGATCCAAACTAATAGTCATAACTAAGGCTCGAACCCGTAATGGTTGATTTCGTTCTTTCCTGCTCAAAGCGTCAGACACAACATTTACTTTCCCCGTGTGATAACGAATCTTACAATCGTAATCACTGACAATTCCAACCAACGACGTTATCTTATGTTGAATTCCTTCTGATTAGGGATGGCAAAAAAAACCAAACCCAATGGGGAAATCCAAAACCCGAAGTTTTTGGGGCGGGGCGGGGCATGCTTATCAAGTTATGGAGCGGGTTTTGGGGCATTAACGGGAATTCTTATCTAGTTCGAGGCGGGGACGGGGAATAACATCCCCAACCTGCCCTGCCCCAAAACTATACGTACATATCGATATAATATTTCATATATTTTTATGTTAGTATTTACGTAATAAACCAATATTATCACATTTTTGTAGTATTATATCTTTGCAAGATTGCAAGTTGTAATTAATAAAAACTTTTTTGTGTAATGTTTTTAAAAGAAGTTTTGATTTTTTTTAACGTGGTTATAATTATTTATGTATAATTTCTTGAAAACTTATGAACGCTACTAATTATTATATTATTAGTGGGTTCTTGATTATTCATATTATTGCATGTAATCACATTTGTAAAAAATATGGCATAAAAATAATAATAAACAGAGAACAGCGTGTATTTGGTGGAGTAATGCGCTCGTTAAGTCACCCCGATAAGATCTCCAACGGGGATCGGAGCGGGTTTGGGGGAGTATCTCACCCCAATGGAGCGCCCCGATAAGATCCCCATTGGGGATCGGGGCGGATTTGGGGCGTGGTTTACTAATCGGGTTTGGGGATGGAGGGTGGTCGCCCCGCCCCAAACCCACCCCATTTCCATTCCTACTTCTAATCAAGGATGTGTTGTAACTACTAAGCTCTATGGTATTACATAGACGTTGAAAGGGGTGATTCGGTATGTTCCTTAATGCGAGTAAATTTATTAGTGGATCGTCCTAGGGTGACTAGGGATGCATCTTGACTTTTTGACCTATGATTTGGTGTAAGATGATGCCAACTCAATGTGGTAGCGTGGTGTAAAGGTCGGCTTAGCCACTATGATTACTATTTTGATCTCTCGTGACAGGCATGTTTTATGGATACGTATACAAAATTTTGGCTTTTCTGAGATATGAGTAAAAAAATGATTTTTGACAAAAAAATTTAAGGTGACTACTCCCAGCATGGCATGGTCCTACCTAAATTATACATAGGTGATCAGGCCATGTATAATTGAGGGTTAACAATGCAATGCTTATTTTCGTCAAATTAACATTATGTATATAGTAGAAAAAAATTGGTTTTATAGGGTGACACAAGATAGAAACAACGTAGTTTATAGGCGGACAACCAAATGGTTTTCAAAATAACCGTGGTTTGGCTTATAAGACGATAGTTAAATGGTTTGTGAGATGATAGTAAAATGATTCATGGGATGCAAACAAAGTGTTTTTTTTATATAAAAACAAAATGATTTATAAGGTGGTATTTTACTAGATGATAGTAACATAGTTTATTACAACAGTAAAATAGTTTTCAAAACAATAGTAAAACAGTTTATAAAATGAGTGTTATTACCCGATAGTGAAATGATTTATTTGTGATAGTAAGACAGTTGATTACTATAGTGGAATAGTTTGTAAAGCGATTGTGGGATGGTTTATAAAATGTCAATTCATTCAACGATAGTAAGATGACGATTAGTAAAATAGTTTATCATGTGGTAGTGAAATAGTTTATAACGTAGTTGTTACAATGTTTGAAGGGTTATAATTGTTTAGGGAGTGTTTTGCATAAATAAATAGAGAGTAAATTCGCCAAGGTTTTCCACGACACATAAGTTTGATAGATAATTTAAATCATTCACGCGTACAACGAAATTCAAAAGAAAGTACAAAACAAATTCCTATTGGAATTAAAGTCTAAGAAAGTTTTCGCTTAGGGTTCACTAGGTAATACGGGAGGGTCTCTCCTTAAACATCGACATTATTTGCTACGACACTTGAGTCTCCGAGAGCTTTTTCTTTCCAGTACTCGTTCACACGTTTTTGAAACTTCCACTTTGGACATTTACTCTTGTAATGTCCTAGCATTCCACACTCATAACAGGTAACTTCAGCTTTCTGTTTTACCATTGAGGGGCTTTGTTTTGATCTGAGGACTAGGGTCCTACAATATCTATTTTGATGACCAAACCATTTGCAATTGCCACATTTTGCTGCACACGAGCCAGTGTGGTAGAACATGCACTTGTTACACAATGGTAGATTTCTAGCATAGCCTTCCTTGTTGCTTGGACCGGCAGTGTGTGCTCTAATCACCTTAGGCTCTTTGTTTTGTTGTTGGCTAGAGCTTCCCTTATGGTCACTTTCCCACTTCCTCTTGTTGCTAGTATCCTCTGCTATCTTTTCTTCCTGCTGTTTGATCTGGTTCATTGACTCGCGAGCCATGCGGGTCTTTGTCTTATAGATAGCAATAGTCTCGATAGCATTAGCCACTCGCTAGGCTATAATCTGCTCGACTTCCGCAAAACTCATCCCTTGATTTGTAGTTTTCATTGTTTTCTGAAGATGACAAGGAATAAAATGTATATGAGATTTTATCCAAGGTAAAATCATGACACTCCATGATCACAACATACATGTAAAGTGAGACCACGTCATGCAGAGGTATAAGATAAAAGCAACCATGGCATAAATAAATCAACATCATACAGTAGCATAATCATAACCAACAACGTAGGTTAATACTTAATACATCGTTTTACCTGAATAAAAGAGTACAAGCTTTTCATTAATGCTATCAACCGAGTATTACTCAAGTTTAGTGGGATACAACACAAAAGGAGCTACACTGACTAATCTATCTGTCTATGGGTCAGGGTGCCTCTCAAGATTCTAGATGCTAGCCTCTATGTTATCCCCAAGTGACTCAATATGCTCTGATGGTGGTGGTACTAATGGTGGTAGTGATGGCGGGAGTGGTCTAGATCTCTTACGAGATGAGGATGGTAACTCTGATGAAAGTAGTGGATGTCGGTAGATGATGGTGTAGCTCTCCATCGGTTCATGGCTACTCTGTAGCCTAGTGGTATTGGGATCTCTTTTTCTGGTTGATTGGCAAGGACAAGGCTAGTAGGTAGGGATTGGGTAGGTGATGGGTGAACAACTGATGTCAAAGCAGACCGGGTGTGGAGTGACTTAGCAGTGTCGCTCGGATCCTCGTCTGATGAGTAGTCACCAGAATTCAGTGGGTAAACATACAAAGCTGGTATGCGACTTGGTGATGGTGGTACGGGTCTAATGGGTAAGGTAGTAATCTCATTGTCAGAATCGGATATGATAACAAATAGAGTAAATACTCCAGCACGTGATGTAGTAGCAGAAAGAAAAAAAAGAATGTGGGACAATGTGTGGTCATGGTGCTGTGACAATCCAGGGCTTTATGTAAGACAAACGTAAGATATACATATGATAAGGTAAGTACGTATATAAATCATGTAAGCACATAGTGTAAGGAAGTAGTGTGTATGTCCCGTGAAAAACTTTTGTATGATGTAATGTTTGTGAAAACGGTTATAGTCCAAGTAAAAATATTTGACCTGGTTCTCTATAACCTGGCTCTGATACCAATCTGTAACTCCCCCAAAATGGGTCGCAGCGGAATAAGTGTCCAGGAGCGTTACTTCATAGATCAACAACACAAGATATGAGAACGACCTCTAAATGAGTCGTTTAAAAATGATACATTGGATTTAATAAACTTGTTTGTTACAAAAGCTCAAGGCTTATAAGGAACAAGAGAGATTTTTTGGAGAGTTTACTTACAAATGGAAAGTGTGTATAAGACTTCCTAAGACCTTCTATTTATAGTAGGAGTATTAAGAAACAACCTTAACAATACCATGAACTAGGAGTGGTTTTAAGTACCAAGTGTAAGGTGCTCTCCTCCTCCCTAAGAGGAGGGAACGGCCAAAAGAGGAGGGAGGACAAGGTGATTAGCCAATTTATGAAGAAATGGAGTTTAGGGTGTACTTGTGTTGGTTATTAAGTAGAATGATGTGATACTAGTGGAGAGTTTAAGATTTATTTGTGTTCATTACTTGCAAAACCGGCCACATGGTGTTATAAGTGTAACACCCCCAAAATGGGTCGCATCGGAATAAGTGTCCGAGAGCGTTACTTCATAGATCAATAACACAAGATATGAGAACGACCTATAAATGAGTCGTTTAAAAATGATACATTGGGTTTAGTAAACTTGTTTGTTACAAAAGCTCAAGGCTTAACATGTTCACTTGTAGTTGTAAAGATTTTAAAACATAGCAAATATCCCCAAAATGTAATGCACACAAATCTTTATAGTAATGTGACTCCAAAATGATGATCACCAATGTATCCTTGTTTCTTGCCTTATTGACTTGAGAAAAACATGCTTTAAAACGTCAACATAAAGTTGGTGAATTCACAAGTTTAAGTTATGTATAAAGTAGGACTGCAAGATTTCCATGTGTATGATAAGTAACGAATACAATATCACAAAAGTAATTACAAAATGCACTAAGCTCATGACACTGAGGCTCAACATATATGTATGCAAATTAATGCAAATAATGTGCCCGTGTAGATGTTCAACCTGCAACATCCAAATTGTTCCGACATGGTATAATTCGTTGTCCGGCAAACTGGCACAGTGAGCGCTACTCACCCGAACGGGGATGTTAATCTCAAATAGATTTATTCATAACATTTGCGCTTACAATCCAGTAATTAACAGTTCATGATTCATAGGCATAGTAGGTTATAGCTACTTAGGCAAACTCGTAATTTGATTTAAAGTGTACTTGCGTCTAATTGTAAAACAATGCATGTTTCTCACCCCAAAGTTGTAAATCATTGTAATTGTATAAAAAACGGGGCTATGAACTCACCTCAAGTGAATGATTGATTATCTAAATCAAGTAAGTGAAATGTCTCGCGGAATCCGAGTGCAACCTAATTAATTATAGGCCGTATAAGTATAATGTATTTAATAAAAATACAACATCGCAAGTTATATAGTTACACCACCACCTAATAGCTTTGGTTTAATGTGAAAAGTCAAAACAATGTTTAAATCGTATTTGTTAAATAAAAGTCTACGTATTTGTATCCGTAAAATAAAGTATTATCTTTGTCCAACAATTGGTTATTTTTTAATAATATATGATTTAACATTTTTATTGGTTATATAATGATATTATATAATTAGTTTAATTGTTTTATAAAATAATGTACCAAAGGTAAAAATAGTGCACAAGGTTTTATAAACCTCATATCTTTATCGTTTTAACTCCGTTTTATACGTTCCTTATGTCCACGGTTTCGTATTAAAAAAATCTATCAAAATATTATATTTATAATATTTTAGCTACTAATGAACAGTAACTTTTGCTGCGTCTGTAAAATTTTATAAAATCACTTTTATGTCTTTAATTATATAAATCTTGCAAAAAGCATAACTCATTCATTTTAATTTCGTTTCGCTTGTTCTTTATATGTATGGATTCGTGAAGAGATAAACTATGTAAATAATAGACTTACTGAATTTATAAAAAATTGTGTCAACTCAAAAAAGTCAAAACAATTTATAAAAATATTTTTATAAACTTAAATCTTGCAAAACTCGTAACTTATTCGTTTTAATTCCATTTTTCGAGTTTCTTATATGCTTGGAATCCTCATGACAAGTACTATCATTATAAAATATTCCCATGTTTTTACCAGACCTGAAACAGTAAGGATTTTTATAAAATAAGTTTTATAAAAACACTTTTATATATTTAATTATCGTAAACTTGTAAATGTCATAACTTCTTCGTTATAGCTCGGTTTTTTGAGCTCTTTATATGCTTATGATCCTTATAATATGTACTATTTTAATAAAATGATTTCATAAATTTATAAAACTCAAATTTTAACAGAAGGTTTAAAACAGTGGGCTGTTTATATAAAGTGCATATATTTGTTTTTATAATTCTATTACTTAATTAATTTCGTACAAGTCCTCTACAATACTTTATACCACAAATCTTGTATATTTTGAGTCCTCTAGATTGTGTCCATCCTTTTTTTCCAAGATAAAATGTCCTTACTTTATTTGTGTATAAGCTTGATAATTAAACTTATTAACAATTTATTTATAAACTAACCATATAATTTAACCAACAATTATATATAGTATTTTACTTGTCTTCCATCACATTTTTAACATCATTTCAACATATACATAAATAAATTCGAATCTCATATGCTTGCAATATTTCATAAATCGTAAAAACAAACCTAGGTGGTGATTAACATAATAACATGTATGTAAAACAAGTAAATGAATAAATGGAAAGGTTAGGGTTCAAGTAAACCTTAGAGAAGTGTATGAGAATGAAGAACACAAGCTTATACCCAAGCTTAAACCCAATATACTTTTAAGAAAACCCTAAAAACCCTAGCTTTCTTCTTGAATCAAACCCTTGATTAATCTATACCTAAGCTTCCAAATCACCTTGCAACACCTTAGATATGAACCCTAATGATATGTGTATGCTTGCTATCTTTGAAAAATCAAAACTATGGAATCCCTAAACCTCTATTTTGAGTCGTGGCTTCTTGGGAGAGAAAGAGAGATGTTAGAAAGTTTACATGCAATTTATGAGAGAGTGTAATTATGCTTGCATTATCCTCCTATATATAGGGAAAGTATTCATGAAACCACTAACTAATACCATGAGTTAGGGAGTGGTAATGGTACAAGTGATTTGCCAATTTATGGAAACTTGCTTCAAGGTGTACTTGGTGTTTGAGATTATATTAGAAAGGTGATACTAGTGGGGAGTTTGAGATTTAATTTAGATATGTATATGTGTATGGATCCGGCTCAAATGGCTACAAGAGTAGGAAATGAATTAATTTATAAGTATTGGGTATAAAAGTGGGTATTTGTTTGAGTATAGAAGGGTATTGGTGCTTTCGGGTATGCCTAAATGTATTTTATTGCGAAACGTAGACGATGTACGTAACCAATAAAAATAATTTATGAAAAGTCATAAATTATACTCATAATAATTATATAACACTTTTTTGACGTAAACTTTTATTTGTTTGATGTCCGTTTACGTTGAATGTTGATTTTTAGTTTACGCGATTTAACTATGCGATTTAGATAAAAAGTAAACGCGTAAAACTCTAAAAATAAATAATGGCAAGGATTGAGTCGGGAAATGAACTGAAATAACAGGATGTTACAATAAGTATAGGATGATTTAATTTTTGATTATTGGGTATAATAGTGGGTATTTGTTGAAGTATAGATAGGTATAGATGCTTCTGTGTATGCTTAAATGTATTTTATTGCGAAACGTAAACGTTTTACGTAACCGATAAAAAAATATGAAAAGTTATAAATTATCCTCGTAATAATTATATAACACTTGCTTGACGTAAACTTTTATTTGTTTGATGCCCGTTTACGTTGAATGATGATTTTTAGTTTACGCGATTTAGCTAAACAAAAAAATTAAAAGCAAACGCGTAAACCCTAAAAATAAATAATGGAAAGTATTAAGTCGTAAAATGACCTGAAATAATAGATTGTTACAGTCTTCCCCTGTTAAAGGATCCTTGTCCGTGAGTCTCAAGACACGGCACTTGTCGAGGGTACGGTTTTTGTGAAGAGATGTGGATACTTCTTTCGAAATTGGTCTCCACGTTCCCATGTGAACTCAGGACCTCTCCTAGAGTTCCATCGAACCTTGATAATGGGGATACGGATTTTCTTCAACCGTTTGACTTCACGATCCATGATCTCCACTGGTTCTTCAACGAAGTGAAGCTTGTCATCAATATGTATTTCATCCAACGGAATTGCCAACGGCTCGTCGAATAAACATTTATTTAAATTGGATACGTGAAACGTGCTATGAACCCTGCTTAATTGTTGAGGAAGTTCTAGTTTATAAGCAATGGTTCCCACTTTTACTAGCACCTTGAAAGGGTCAATATACCTCAGGTTCAACTTCCCCCGTTTGCCAAAACAGATAACCCCTTTCCAAGGTGATACCTTCAACATCACTTTGTTGCCCTATTGAAATTCCAAAGGCTTACGCCTCACATCGGCATAACTCTTCTGGCGATCACGAGCGGCTTGAATCCGGCTTTTGATTTGAATGATCTTTTTGGTTGTCGCATGAATAATTTCTGGACCGGTGAGCTGAGCATCTCCGACCTCGGCCCAGCAAACAGGTGAACGACACTTACGACCATAAAGTTCCTCAAATGTGGCAGCTTTAATACTAGTATGATAATTGTTATTGTATAAGATCTTAATTAGCGGTAAGTGTCTATCCCGACCATTTCCAAAGTCTATCACGCAAGCGCGTAACATATCTTCTAGTGTCTGAATGGTTCTTTCGCTTTGTCCATTGGTCTGCGGATAATAAGCAATACTCATATCCAATCGAGTACCCAAAGCCTTCTTAAATTTCCTCCAGAAATTTGACGTAAATATACTGTCATGGTCACAAATAATCGAGACTAGTATTCCATGTTTCGTGACCACTTCTTTCAAGTACAATCTTGTCAATCTGTCCATAGAGTCATTTTCCCTCATCGGTAAAAAGTATGCAGACTTGATAAGTCAGTCTACAATTACCCAAATGGTATCATAACCAGTTGACGTCCTTGGGAGCTTAGTGATGAAATCCATGGTGATATTGTCCCACTTCCACTAGGGAATCTCAAGTTGCACCAACAAAGCAGATGGTTTTTGGTGTTCAGCTTTGACCTTTAGGCATGTCAAACACTTGCTAACATAAGTGGCAATATCGGCTTTCATGTTGGGCCACCAGTATAATTTCTTCATGTCTTGGTACATCTTGTCGGAACCCAGATGAACAGAAAATTTTAACTTGTGGGACTCATGCATAATCAAAGTCATTAGATCACCATAGCACGGCAACCAACTTCTGTTATTCAAACACAGTGTTCTGTCAGCACGCGGTTCCAACTTTTATTTCCTGAGGTTTTCTAATTCCCTTGATGTTTCAACCAGCATACCTCCCACATCTTCAGCCTCAATGTTTTTTGGTTTTCTTCCTTAGTCTGAGCTTTTAAAATTTGCTTAGGAAGATCCAAACCAATAGTCATAACTAAGGCTCGAACCCGTAATGGCTTAATTTGTTCCTTCCTGCTTAAAGCGTCAGCCACTACATTTGCTTTCCTAGGGTGATAACAAATTTCACAATCATAATCACTGAGTAATTCCAACCAATGACTTTGCCTTATGTTCAACTCCTTGTGATCAAGGATGTGTTGCAAACTTTGTGATCAGTAAACGCGGTACACTTTGTTCCGTACAGATAGTGCCTCTAAATATTTAGAGCGAACACTACTGTTCCTAACTCTAAGTCATGAGTCATGTAATTCTTCTCATGAATTTTTAGTTGTCGTGATGCATAAGCAATCACCTTCTCGTTCTACATCAATACAACACCTAATCCTTTATGCAAAGCATCACAAAAATAATAAAATTTACAGCACCTTCAGGTAAAACCAAGATAGGTGCACTACACAGTTTCTGCTTTAATAACTGAAAAGCGGCTTCTTCTTTGTCACCTCAATCAAACTTGACCTTCTTCTGGGTTAGCTTGGTCATTGATTTGGCTATCTTTGAGAATCCTTCAATGAATCTTCGATAGTAACCGGCAAGACCTAAAAATTGACGAATCTTTGTCGGAGTCTTAGGAGATGCCCAATCTTTAATAGACTTGATCTTGGCGGGATCCACGTGAATGCCCTTACTGTCAATCACGTGACCGAGGAACTGTACTTTGGGGATCCAAAATTCACACTTATAAAATTTAGCATACAACTCCTCCTTCTTAAGAAACTCTAAGATTAACTTAAGATGCTCTTCATGTTCTTACTTGTTCTTTGAGTAGATCAAAATGTCGTTAATAAAGATAATCACAAACTTGTCCAAGTATGGCTTGCACACCCGATTCATGAGGTCTATAAATATAGCCAATATGTTCATTAAACCAAATGGCATAACTTGAAATTCATAATGGCCATAACGAGTTCTGAATGCGGTCTTCAAGATGTCTTCTTTATAAACTCTTAGTTGATGATAAGTCGATCTCAGGTCAATCTTTGAGTAGACACTCGACCTTTAAAGTTGATCGAATAAATCATAAATTCTTGGAAGCAGATATCGGTTCTTCACCGTTAGCTTATTTAATTCTCGTTAATCGATGCACATCCAGAATGATCCATCCTTCTTTTTGACAAACAAAACCAAAGCTCCCCAAGGTGAGGAACTAGGTCTTATAAAACCTTTTTTCGAAAAGTTCCTGCAGTTGATCTGATAATTCTTTCATCTCGGATGGAGCTAATCGATAAGGAGCCCGTGCTACAGGTGCAGCACCAGGTACCAAATCAATTTGAAATTCCACTTGTCGAGTTGGTGGAATACCCGACAAGTCCTCTGGAAATACTTCTCGAAAGTCTCGAACAATTGGTACATATTCAAGTCGTTTCTCCTCTGACTTGTCTTTAGCCTTCTTGGTGGTAACATGTGCCAAAAAGACTTGACATCCTTTCAGAAAATACTTCTAAGTTTTGGTGCACGAGATGATCTTTAATCGAGACTCGTGTCCGTTGTTACTTCTGTCACCATGAATAATTAAGATTTCATTCCCAAAGGAGATCCGAACAATCTTCTCATCACAAACGATCACAGCATGATACTTTGCTAACCAATCCATACCAATACTGACGTCAAAACTACCAAGTTCTACGGGCATTAAGGATGTTGAATGGATGATTTAAGAAGTTTAAAGTGCAACCCCGTATGATAGTATTAACTCTAATCATTTTTCTGTTGGCTAGCTCGACATCATAATCATAGTCTAGTTCAGTTGGAATGATATCAATTAGAGAACTAAATGTAGTAGACATGAAACTCCTATCGGCACCAGTATCAAATAAAATTAAAGCATAACGGTTGTTTAGGAAGAACGTACCCGTAACAACATTGGAGTTTGGGTCTGTCCCTGCAGTGCCCACAACATAAGCCTTTGCCCGTGCTTTACCATTTCCAGCTTGATTTCCTTGATTCTTGTTCTTTAACTTTGGGTAATCTATCTTGTAATGGCCCTAAGCTCTGTACTCAAAGCAAGTGACAGCCCTTTGATTCGCCCCTGGGGCTCTCTAGTTGTTGGCAACAGCAGCTGGACTCATATAGTCTTAGGCCAGATGGCCAGTCCTCTTGTAGTTGGTCTACTTAGGAGCACACTGCCCATCATAATGATAGTTGCATTTAGGGCACAGAGGTTTAGATCCTCCATACACTTTCTTCTCCTCAGGCCTAGCAGTGTAGGCCCTTACCACATTTTACCTTTTAAAAGGCTGCTGTTGATTCTGGTTGTTTCTTGAGTTGTCATCAAGCTTCCTTTTGTTTTCAGCTTAACGGTCAGCAAAAGTACAGATCTTTTGATCCATCAGTTCAGTTGCAAACTCAATTGCATCTTGCATTGTCTTGGGCTTAGACCCATCACACTTCCCTGAATCTTGTCGGGAAGTCTACCGACATACTTTTTGACCTCATCAGATTCTTCAGGAAACATCCTCCCGCACATCAGTGCCAACTCTTAGAAATGTTGGTTATAGCTCAACACATCAGTACCTTTAACCTTTAGGTTCCACATTTCAATTTCTAGCTTCTTGATCTTGCCCCTTGGGCAATCTTGGCGGTCATCATATTTTTTAGTGTTTTCCATGGCATTCCGTATGCAGCATCATGATCAACGTCTTAACGTGGGAATTTCACCACGTTAGAGCACTGCCAAGAAGAGTGCAAGTAGTAAACTTGATCTGACACGCGATGGTGCAGTTTCTAATATGGAATACATACTCCATCTTCTCAAACCACTAAGTTAAACTAACAACTCCTTTAGTACCTTTGAAATTAAGGGGTTGGCATTTCAGGAAGTCACTATAGGTGCACTCACGAGTAGTAGACATCTGTCTTCTTCCGCCACTTTCTGAATCGTGTCTGTCATCACCATTTCTACTGTTTTTGTTTGCTTCATGTTTTGCCAATGCATCAGCAACTCCTTGGGCTATCAATTGCTTAATAGCCGCATCAGTTATAGGGGCGGTGATTTTCTTTGGCTGCATTTTCTTTAAATCACAAGAAAATATAATACACGTTAGATTTCATACTATCATAAACGCAACCTGACATATGCATAATAAATAAAATGAGATCACAACACACAGTAAAATATACAACTGAAGTGAAATCAATAATGACATAAATAAATTGACATTCATACATAACAATATCGATAATCATACATGATAGTTTTTAGTTATAAAATGACCAGTACAGATGGGGTACAAAATGAAAATACGGTCCTAAAGCCATGCAAGCTGGGAATTACCTATAATACTTAGCATGCTATACAAAAATAGCTAAATGATGAAACAAGATCCCTATAGCCTACTAGCTGGGAGTTACCCATAAAACTTAGCAGGCTATACAGGATAGCTAACAAATGGTACAATACTAACATCTACTACCAATATCAGCTAGTCCATCCTGGGGTCTTGCATCTCTGGTGCGTACAAGCTCTATGAACCTGTCATGCTCATGCTGAATGTGACTAGTCAGTCGATCGCCATCATCGATCCTATGTCTTTGAAGTATGTTGACATCCCTCTGCAATGCTCGAAGCTGGGACTCCATGGCATGGCTCATGCTCTCAGACTAAGCCCATGCCCGACGGGCCTCAGCAGCCTCACGCTCATAAGAAGAAGCCATCGAGCGAAAGTATCTCCTCTCTCTCGTTAGTAAAGAAACCAAAGCTCTCAATAAAGCTCGATCATCTTGAGCGTCCTCACAATGCACATGGAGCTCATAAGCATCCTGCCTCTGAATGGTAGTAAGATCTGTAACCTTATCATTGACATCCCCTACGGCAGTCATCGCTCTACTCTCAGAAGCATGGATACTAGCATCCACAGTATCAACAAATCCATAGTCAACCCTATGAGATAAAGTATGTTCGGCCTGCCTAGTAGCAGCTAATGCCGAACTCTCCCCAACCTCAAACCTGGAATCGGGAGTAGTGAAGCAAGCTCTCTTCCGAAGCAGCATATCTGCCTCAGGAATATCATCTCTATAAGAAGTAGATGGTAACAACAGGGATGGTAATGTAGCTCTCGACTAAATCATAGCGGCTTTGTAGCCCAGTGGTGCATCAGCATATAGAGGGCTAGTATGGGTAGGTGGTACTGGTAGTGGTAAGGTTGGAGATAGTACGGGTAGTGGTGGAGATGGTATATGTGGGAGTGGAGATGACCAAGGTGATAATAGAGATGGTGGTGGTGATGGAGGTGTAGGTGCAGAAGCATACTCAGCGATGAGTGCCTCAGCAGATGCTATCATAGGTGGTTGGGGTCTGACAGTCTTCCGTGCCCTACGGAGACGTGTCTAGGAAAAGGGGACCTTAGTCCGAGGTGATATAGGTAGTGGTGGTGTAGGGGCAAACTCGTCGGTCTCAAATGTCTTTGTATCCTCAATTGAGGGGACAGGGTCAATAACAGGTAACATAGTAGAGTTGGCCAGAGCTAGATGTTCCTCCTCCTCCTCCTCCGAGGCCTCGTCCTCCTCCTCCTTATCATCATCATCATTCCCAAAGGAATCCTCCTCATCATCTCCTCCATTAGTAAGGTAATCAGTAGGATCCTCCTCAGGGTCCTCCTTTGGGTCCTCCTTTGAAGGATCAGAGTCAGCAACATAGCCCGATGATAGGGCTGTAGATGAACCATCAGCAGGTAGAGGCTGATCCTTAATGGGTACCTTATCGTCAGATGGTACTAAGTACTATGGTACTCAGGACAAGGTACATAATCCAGTGATGGTGGGTGCTCAGGATCAGGCATATAGGCTAGTGATGGTGGTGCATGCTCTAGAGACTGTGGTGCCTCCTTAGATGCCTCTGGCTCATCATCAGATACCCACTAAAATCTCCAAGGCTCAGAATCAGAATAAACAGACATGTAGGTGACCGTCGATGATGACATGACTGATGTAACAATAAAATTAACTTATATAACTATAATATATAAGACATGTATAGTAATATACGTAATATAATATAAGTATGTATATAGATATGTAAGCATCTACTATAACCAACTAATGCAACAAATAATGGTATGTATGTCCGTGAAAACTTTTGTATGATGCAATGTTTGAAAACGGTTATAGTCCAAGTAAAAATATTTGACCTGGTTCTCTATAACCTTGGCTCTAGATACCAATCTGTAACACCCCCAAATTGGGTCGCAACGGAGTAAGGGTCTGAAGGTGTTACTTCATAAATCAATAGCACATGATATGAAAAAACGACCTCTAAATGAGTCGTTTAAAAATGATACAATGGATTTAACGAAATTGTTTGTTACAAAAGCTCAAAGCTTAACTTGTTCATCCTTGTAAATGTAAAGATTTTAATACATAACATATAATTCCCAAATGTAATGCACACAAATCTTTATGCAATATGACTCCCAAAATGACGACACCCAATGTATCTTTGCCCTTGTACCTTATTGACTTGAGAAAAACATGTTTTAAAACGTCAATATAAAGTTGATGAATTCACAGGTTTAAGTAATGTATAAAGTAGGACCACAAGATTTCAAGTGTGTAATAATGTAACACATACAATATCACAAAAGTAATTACAAATGCACTAAGCTCATGACATTGAAGCTACAACATGTATGTGCTTGCAATTTAATGCCAATAATGTGCCCATGTAGATGTTCAACCCGTAACATCTAAATCCGACATGGTATACGTCCGTTAGTTCGGTACTGCCGAAACTAGAACGGGGATGCCAATCCCAAATAGATCTATTCATAACATTCGCGCTTATCAAACAGTAATTAACAGTTCATGATTCATGAGCATAGTGGGTTATCGCTACTTAGGCAAACTCGTAATTTGTTTAAAGTGTACTTGCGTCCAAATGTAAAACAACGCATGTTTCTTACCCCGAGAGTTGTAAATCATTGTAATTGTATAAAATGGGGCTATGAACTCACCTCAAGTGAATGTTTTGATTATATAAATCAAATAAGTGAAATGTCTCGCGAAATCCGAATGCAACCTAATTAATTATAGGCCGTGTGAGTATAATGTATTTAATATAAATACCACAATATAAACACCACCTAATAGTTTTTGTTTAATTTATAAAGGTTGAAACAATATTTAAATCGTACTTGATAAATAAATGTTTAAGTATTTGTATCCGTAAAGAAAATATTATTTTTGTCCAACAATTGATTATTTGTTAATGATACTTGATTTAATATTTTTATTGTTTATATAATGATATTATATAAGTAGTTTAATTGTTTTATAAAATACTATTTATAAAGTTAAAAACATATATAAAAATTATATAAATAATACTACAATATTTCTTAAGGTTTTTATAGCCCAAACGGACCCGATAACACTGGTAAATCACTTTTTATATTTCTAACGGCTTTGGTAATTTTATGTAAATGCAGAAAATAAAAATAGTGCATTCAAAACTTTAAAAACTCATAACTTGCTCGTTTTAACTCCGTTTTGCGTGTTCTTTATATGTATAAAATCGTGACGAGATAATCTATCAAAATAAAATACTCATAGATTTTATAAAAATTTGTGTCGGAACAATAAATAGAAACTGTTATTTATAAAACTATTTTTATATATTTAATCTTGTGAAAATCGTATCTCCTTCGTTTTAATTTCGTTTCCAACGTTCTTTATATCCACGGTTTCCTATTGAAATGATCTATCATCATAAAATATGTATACATTTTTATCAGATTCAAAACAGTAACAGTTTTTATAAAATAAGGTTTATAAAAACACTTTTATATATATAATTATCGTAATCTCGTAAAATTCATAACTTCTTCGTTATAGCTTCGTTTTTCAAGTTCTTTATATGCACGGAATCCTCATTAAATGTATTAATTGAATCTTAGTTGAAAATACTTAATAAAAATTTGTAGGTTAACAGTATATACAAACTGTTTGAAATATAGTTTTATAAAATTTGTTTTATAAATTTTTAACATAATTAAATTATTATAAGCCCTCTAATTCAATTAATAACACATCTTGTGTAAAAATTTTGTCCTCGTATTGATGTCCATCAACTTGTATCCAAAAGTTCAAATAAAATGTCCAAATAACATGTCCTCATAATTATTTATTTATAAACTTTATAAATAACTTTTAACAATTAATTTATCAAATAACTTTATAAATAAATCAACACTTGTATAACATCATTTCATCATAGATAAATATATATTCGAACCATGTTCATGGTTGTTTTAATTTATAAACTTATAAATTAAATACTAGATGGTGATTAAAAATATAATAATTATATAAACAAGAAAATGAATAATTATAAAAGGTTATGGTTTATGTTAGTATTTAGGAGAATGGATGAAGATGATACATAAATCAACCCAAGTATTTAACCCTAAATACTTATTAAGAAACCCTAATTATATCTTGAAAAACCCTAGTTTCTTCTTTGAATAAACCCTTGCTAAATCAACACCCAAGCTTCCAAATTACCCTTATACACCTTAGATTGTAACCTTGATAATACTTGTATGATTATAACCTTGATAGAATCAAAGCTATAGAAACCCTAATCTTTAATTTTGAGTTATAGGTTTTATAAGGAACAAGAGAGATTTTTTAGAGAGTTTACTTGAAAATAGAAAGTGTGTATAAGACTTCCTAAGACCTTCCTTTTATAGTAGGAGTATTAAGAAACAACTTTAACAATACCATGAACTAGGAGTGGTTTTAAGTACCAAGTGTAAGGTGATCTCCTCCTCCCTAGGAGGAGGGAACGGCCAAAAGAAGGGGGAGGACAAGGTGATTGGCCAATTTATGTAGAAATGAAGTTTAGGGTGTACTTGTGTTGGTTACTAACTAGAATGATGTGATACTAATGTAGTGTTTAAGGTTTATTTGTGTTCATTATTTGCAAAACCGGCCACATGGTGTTATAAGTATAGGATGATTTAATTTTTGGGTATTGGGTATAATAGTGAGTATTTGTTGAAGTATAGATAGGTATAGATGCTTCCGTGTATGCTTAAATGTATTTTATTGCGAAACGTAAACGTTTTACGTAACCGATAAAAATAAAATATGAAAATTTATAAATTATCCTCGTAATAAATATATAACACTTGCTTGACGTAAACTTATATTTGTTTGATGCCCGTTTACGTTGAATGATGATTTTTAGTTTACGCGATTTAACTAAACGATGAAAATTAAAAGCAAACGCGTAAAACCTTAAAAAATAATGGAAAGTATTGAGTCGTAAAATGACCTGAAATAACGGATTGTTACAAACATATCATAAGAATTAGAAGTGGGGATATTAGAAGTGCTAGTAGGAGTCTTAAGACCTCATTTCTTAGCAGTAGCACGATTGTAGGAGGACGATGGTATATCAACAACTTTAGCAGACTGTTTTGTAGAAGACGTATGCATAGAAGTAGTCACATTAAAAACTCTGTTCTTTGGCGAGTTTACATTATCCTTTGACACACATCTGACCTTTTGGTTTGATTGGCTGCCAAGTAGTCTTACTGACATTAAAACCACTACAATTAATAGTAGTGAAGTATTTATTAGGTATGAAGTGAAGTATTTCTATGTGTTTGGTTACATGGTCACCACTAATGATGTTATTTGATAAATTAAGTGATATGCCAAAAAAACTAATGTTACCTTGAGAAAAAAGTGACAGGTTTACTGTAACACCCGACTTTAAATCGGTCTAAGAAAGGATGGTGTAGTCGCAAATAACATGTTATAAGATTTTTTTTCTCTATGTCATAGCTAAAGTGCATCATCTATGGTGCCATAGCCATGTTATAGGCATTTCGCCATCCTCTTCACTTTAGTCATCGGACTTTTCTTTCTTTATTTTAGGTGTGAGTACGGAATTTTTAATGATGTGTTATAAATTTTTTATTAAAATATATGTTTATATTATAATGCCGCTATAAAGTATATTATGAGTTTGCGATGAATAACATGTCCTATGACACTAACCGCAAACACATCTCTTATGGTAGGTCGTCTCATTGTGGAGAAGTGGGTCTTTGAAGGACGTTGAGTTCATTTTGGAGAAGTAGGTCGGGAATTCGACCGACTATGTGCTTGTGTTGTGTGTGTGTTTTATTAATTGAAATGTATTTTTTTAGGATAAGTTTTTTTGTAATGTAAGTTGCCTACTTTTATTAAAAGATCGCTTGTAAGTCGTCAGAGCAATATGTTGGAATATGTTAGTTGGATTAGCACCTATATGACTAGAAATGTGTGAGCCTATTGGGGGCACACACGTTAAGACACATAGAACACATTTATTTCACGAAATGACCTTAAGTTATTATCTTGGGTATAATAAGCTTAATGGACATAGAACCTAAAGGACTAAATCAACACAATTCTAACATATGAGGACCTATTAGCAGCCGAATCATATGTGTACCTGGAAGAGGAATTAGAGTCGGTTTGGGAGTTTTATAAGATAAGGAGCATAAGGTTTTGATAAGGGATAACAAGGAGGTGCGATAAGGTTAGAAGTCCAGCTTCTTAATCCTATTAGAAATAGGGTTGGCTAGCTATATAAGCCCCCATACCCCAGCTCTATTTACACGACAGATTATCCCTCAAACCCTAAAGAAATCGCTGCTCTCTTCACTCCAAATCAGTCCACCAAATTCCAGAATTAGGGTTTCGGTTTTAGAACTTAGCTATTTGATTTTTGGTAATCATCAAGAAGGTTTTAAAGTGTGATCTTGGAATCCCAAAAGCTTACTTGATCTCAGCAGGTTCTTGGTATATTGTGGTTACTGTTTTCAAGGTTGACAACAAGTTACAACAATCAAGGGTTCGGGTTCTGCGATATTCAGTAAAACCGATTTGAGTATAAACCCTAATTTGGTTCATTATTTTCGGTATAGAACCATTAGGGTTTGTTTGCTGTTTTTTGGTAATTGGTTACTTGGGTATTAGATTTCAGTTTAAGGTCCAAATGTAAACACTAGGTGTTTGTGGTTTGTGAATCAAGACTAGCATCTTGGTATGTTTGATTGACGTGTTGTGTGAGCAACCATAGAGGTGGTATCTTAACCACTAGTTTCAAAGGCTTTTAAGTTCTTTTTCGTGTTTGTTTTGTGCAAGTCATTCTTCAAGAGGTATGATTTCTTTATGTTTATTGTGTGTTAATCGTATATGCCAAACTTGATCCATATCCGCTGCGTACTCGTAGTTGTTAATGGTTAACAGGTTATTTAATCCCAACAGTGGCATCACGAGCCAACTCGTTTGGTGTTTTATGGGTTACACACATATTAAACATGCTAGGGCTGCATGAAATCTTGATTTATTTATTGTTTTATTGGAAAATTATGGCAACTATATGCAATCCTTACCATAAATAATGAATAAACACCTAGAATCAATACTAATGTTACTTGATAATAAGAAGAATAGATTAAAAGTAAAAGCTAATTAAGCTGCCATGTTATTCTATTCTTGATTTATCTCGGCCTTAAGACTCACGCAATCATGCTATATGATGGATGTGGCGATCTAGGTACTTTAGCAGAAAACCTAGTGAGAGTCTTTTGGTTCTTTGTTTAGGGAAGACTCTTTTGAGAACTCGAGGCATTATATGATTTACTGCTTTCAATATAAGAGTTTGTCTTCACTTCTACTCCATTTTTCTATCTGTTTTAATTGCTTATATGTGATATGCCATGTGATTGCTCAATATTTGCAAATAGACTTTATGAAACTCTAAAAACGAACTAATACTTATAGAGAAATTTAGATTGAACATGTCTAATATTACACACGTAAGCATACTCCTTGTGACCAGTTATGTGTTATTTACGAAACAGGGGTTTTTGGACAAATTTAATACGGACATTAAACTATAAAATTTGATTTCCTGAGTGATTTTTGTTTGTTATATGCTTTTATCATATGATGTATCACTACTGCTTCATGGCTTAATTGACCATGGCTTTAGTGAACTTCTAGGGTTAAATTGATCTTTAATATTCTCCCGCCCCACTACATGTTTTGGCATATGAGAGAATTATTGGAATAACTTGTGTCTTCGGACACATGCAGAAGTACAACAAGGGTTTGAACAATTTGTAATGCTTCCCGCGATATTGGCATATATAAAACTAATGTTAACAAAGGGTTTTTCTTAACATTAATACATCATTAGTCAATTGGAAGTACGGCTAACCCATTATGGATAAACTATAAGAGCAGTTTAAGGCAGGTTGCTAGGCTCCCCAAAAGAAGTCAGGTTTTTAATAAGCTTCGCGCTGACCTGTTTCTCCGCTTCTTTGTACGTCTAAAATGGAGCTACCGAGAACATTTAACAAAATGATGTCTATATCAAAAAGGTTAATAAAATGTTTTCTTAACTTGTGCTACAAGATGTTTTGCATGCTTTTTGTGTATACCCCTATGTGCAATTTTAAGTCTATGCCAGCCAAATTAAGAACGCGTGCATTTGGATTGACTTCTCTGGTCAGGCCTCAAGGCCTTTCCAACCCATGGCGAATTTTTTTCATTGGTTAAACCTTTTGTCAATTTTCGCACGTTCTATTTTGGTTGACTTAAATCAAGTTACCTTGTCAGACCCCGGAACCGAGGCATAAGATAAGACAAAATATGCATTTGACATTGCTATAAGATTTACTAATGTCATAAGTCTCATAAAACTAAGAGTTGCATTCTATGCAATTAACGCTCGTCGCTTACCTCTTGCCCTACTTGTTTACACATTGGTTAGACCTCCGGTAATAAGTGGGAGGTCAAGTTGAATCTTAGTCTTATTAGTAAATAATTGGGTAGTTAATTCTTTTAAGAATTTAATTATCGACAATACTAATTATTTAAACTTTTTCTGATTGTAGATGACTACCTCCGTAGTTACCAATTCGGTTTTCAAGGGTAAACAAAAACTAACTGGACCCAATTCATTAACTGGTACAGACAACTTAGGATTGTACTATCAACTGAGGATAAGTTGGATTACCTAGAACAGCCAATTCCCCCTGCTCCTGTCCCAGCTCAAGCTGGTCAGCAAGTTGCTCCAGAAGCCCTTGTAGCTCACAATGCATGGGTTAAAGGATCAAAAGAGATTGATAGAATCATGCTCATGACTATGGAACCAGATATCCAACAAAATCTGGAAAACCTTAGTGCTTATGACATGTTGCAAGAGTTAAAAACTCTGTTTGCTCAACAAGCAAAGCAGGAGCTTCTTCAGACTGTGAGAGACTTTCACTCATGCAAACAGGAAGAAGGGCAGTTTGTTAGCTCTTACATTCTCAAAATAAAGAGCTATATAGACAATCTTGAGCGCCTAGGCCACCCCGTGTCTCTTAACCTTGGAGTGAGTCTCATTTTGATCTCTTTACGCGAGGAATTTAATAGTTTTGTGCAGAATTACAATATGCACAACATAAGGAATACGGTTAATGAGTTGCATGCTATGCTGAAGCTCTATGAGCAAACTCTGACCAAGAAAGATCATGCACTTCATGCAATTCGGGCAGGCAAAGTCCAGAAAAAGAATAACAAGCAAAGAAACGCTTGGTGGCTTGCTAGGGGCCTAAACATCAGGGAAAGGGAAAAAGGAAGCTTCTTATGCTCCCCCAACACCACAGATCCCCCTTCAACCAATGAGGGAAATCCAGCAAAGGACTCATTATATCTTCTATGCGGTGATATCAGGTCATTAGAGAGGAACTGCCTCAGCACTTAGCCAAGTTGTAATAGAACAAAATGCTATCTCCAAGGAGTTAGAGGTTCTGGTATCTTCACATTGTACTCTATACTTTTCTTAATAATCTTCAGGTTTATGCACTGGGTTGTTGGCACTCCATTTGTATGTCTAAACTCAGGGTCTCAGGGGATATAGGAAATTGAAGCCACGGAGCTCTAGCTTGTTCAAGTGGACTATGGTCTCACGTGCATCGGTTGATACGCGTGAGATACTTTTCATTGATGTCCCCGCAGTTTAGTGATTATTTTTGAACAATTGTTCATTGATGCTCCCTCTCATTACTAGAGGAATGTATTTCTGTTTCACCAAATTGGGTATTGTACGATGGGTATGGGTAACTGTTTTGTGGATAATACAATTCAAGTTTCGTGGAATATTATGGGTTATTTTAGTTTGTCCCTAAGGGGTAGGGGGTGGTTAGTTGTGAATATTAATTTGTCTATTTTTAATACAATTATTAGTTCTTTGTATGCGGTAAGTTTCAATAAGAGCCAAAGCTAGACTTGGGACTCTGCTCTCTGGTAGCACTGTCGTTTGGACACATTAGCAAGTAACGCAGTGAGAAGTACAATCAGAAGGACTTCTTAATTCAACTGACCTTAAGGCATTTTGATATGTTGTCTCTATGCATGTTCTAGAAAGATAGCACAAAAACCTTTAAAACATTAAGTGAAAGGGATCCTAAAGATCTACATGGACTTATACACATCGATGTTCTGGCCCAATTAGAATCGTATGTCAAGACAAGGAGCAAGCTACTTCGTCACTTTCACTGACGACTTTAGTCATTATGGTTATGTTTACTTGTTAAAGCATAAAAATGAAGTGTTTGAAACTTTCAAAATGTTTCAAAAGGAAGTAGAAAATCAACTCGGTAAGACCATAAAATCGCTATGTTCTGATCGTAAGGGCGAGTATATGAGTCAAGAGTTTTTGGATCATCTAAGGGATTATGGGATTATCGCCCATTGTACTCCTCCTTACACACCACAACATAATGGTGTGTCTGAGAGTAGAAATAGAACCCTACTAGATATGGTTTGATCCATGATGAGTCAAACAACTCTTCCAAAGTCCTTTTAGGATTATGCCCTTGAGACTGCTGCACACATTCTCAATATGGTTCCAACTAAGAAGGTTGAAAATACACCATACAAAGTATGGCATGGGCAAGCCCCTAAGCTGTCTTACTTAAAAGTATAAGGTTGTGAGGCACTTGTTAAGCGAGATACTATTACCAAGCCTGACAAGTTAGAACCCAGATCTTATAAGTGTATCTTTGTAGGATACCCAAAGAAACAATGGGTTATTATTTCTACTACCCACCCGATAACAAAGTACTTGTTTCTCAGAATGCTGAATTCCTAAAGAATAGTCTTAAAACTCAAGAAGCAAGTAGGAGTTTAGAAGATCTTGAAATTATTCAAGAATAAGGTACGCATCATTCTATAGACACTAGCTCACATCATTAAAAGGATGATCTAGAAATAGATGAACCTCAAAGTGATATCATTCCCATTCATAGGTCCACAAGGACACGACATACCCCAGATCGTATGTGCTTATACAACGATGCTGAGGAGCATGAGTTAGGGGATCTTGGTGAACCCACTAACAATAAAGCTGAATTGTTAGACCCTGAGTCTGATAAATGGCTGAATGCTATGAATGTGGAAATTTAATCCATGAAAGACAACGAAGTTTGGGACTTAGTTGATCTTCCTCCTAACAGTAAAACCGTTGGTAGCAAGTGGCTCTTCAAAAAGAAGACTGGCATGGATGAAGCTGTACACACATTTAAAGCTCGTCTTGTAGCAAAGGGCTTCACTCAAACCTACATGGTTGATTATGAAGAAACCTTCTCTCCTATTGCAGACATTAGAGCTATTAGGATTCTTATAGCCATAGCCGCGTATTATGACTATAAGATTTGGCAAATGGATGTCAAAACTGCCTTCCTCAATAGACATCTCTTAGAAGAGGTCTATATGGAGCAACCTGAAGGTTTTATCAATCCAAAATATCTAAACCGAGTATGCAAGCTAAAACGTTCTATTTATGGACATAAGTAAGCGTCTAGGCAATGGAATAAATGATTTGATGATGAAATAAAGAAAGTTGGTTTCACTCAAAATCATGATGAGCCATGTGTATATCTTAAAGCTAGTGGGAGTAATGTCACTTTCCTAATCTTGTATGTCGATGACATATTAATCATGGAAAATCACATTCTAATGTTACAAGATGTAAAATCCTACCTTGGAAGGTGTTTTGCTATGAAAGATTTAGGTGAAGCTGCGTATATTTTTGGGATCAAGATCTACAGAGATAGATCGTGGCGGTTAATTGGTTTGCGTCAAAGTGCTTATATCGAGAAAATCTTAAAGAGATTTAACATGGAGAATTCCAAGCGTGGAAGTATCCTCATGCAAGAAAAGCAAAGACTGAGTAAATCATAAGGTGCTTCAACACTTGCTGAATTCAAGCATATGAAAAATGTACCATATGCCTCGGCTGTAGGTTCTATTATGTATGTTATGAGATGTACTCGCCCTGATATTGCGTTTGCTCAGAACATAACAAGTTGATTTTAACAGAATCTAGGTGATCTTCACTGGACTACTGTTAAGAACATTCTGAAGTATCTCAGGAATACTAAGGATATGTTTCTTGTTTACGAAGATGGTATAAAACGAGAGCTCAGGGTTTCTTGCTACACTGATGCTGGATATCTGACAGATGTTGATGACCTCAAGTCTCAGACTGGATATGTATTCGTTTTAAATGGAGGTGCTATTGACTGGAAGAGTACAAAGTAAAGCATCTTTGCAACTTCATCTGCATAAGTTGAGTATATTGCTGCTTATGATGCTTCTAAGGAAGTCGTTTGGGTTAGGAAATTCATTTCTGGGTTGGGTGTTGTTCCTACAATTGAAAAACCCATAAATATGTATTGTGATAATACTAGAGCAATTACAATAGCTAATGAATCAAGAATCACTAAAGGTGCTAGACATTTTCATGCCAAAGTTTACTACCTTCGTGAAGTTATTAAATATGGCGACATAAAGTTGGAAAAAGTTCACACAGATGACAACTTAGCTGATCCTTTTACTAAATTATTAGCTTTTCTAAAGCATTCAGAACATACTAGAAATATTAGAATGCTTCCAGCTAGTAGTCTCATGTAAATCTATATTTTACTAGTATTTGGATAATTGAGATTGTAAGACAATTTTATTTTCTGGTGAATAAAGATACTTGGTATTTGTTTTCATTCATAAAATAATTGTTATCCTATATTTTCATGTTTAATCCTTGAATGATGTATCATTCTAAATATGTCCATTGTCAGGTAACAATATGGGAGTATTGTTACATAAAGAAAATGTGAGTGTTGGTTATATTCTTTAAATATATGGATTGTAGAAAACTAGAAGGGGGGGGGGGGGGTTGAATAGTTTTACCAATTAAATTTCCCTTTTTTTGATTTCCTTATTTTAAATCTAAGACAGACGAGTTAATTTATATGAGTACTAAAAATGTGATAAGAAATGAGGAGTAAATAGTAAAGGATATGTGACAAAGTATTTATAGTGGTTCGGCTACAAGGTCACCTACCTTGCCCTACTCCACTCCCCGAGTCACCTACTCGAGAGTTCGAATACACTAGTCACCAAAACTCCTTCAAGTGGCGGAGAAGCCTCACAACGTTGCTTACCCGTTTATTCGGTGCTAAGCTAAACACCGGGTTCTGCAAAGAAGAACCATGCCCCACATATACTTACACCTTTTAATGATACTAACCTAGGTACCATGTTCCAACAATATGGAACACAATATATCAATGTGTTTGCCCTCTACTAGGTACCAAACATTTACACCATTCACAAGTTACACCAAACTTTCTAAACAACACTTAGTGATATAACTTGGATCTATTTGACTACAATAAATGAGAAGTAATGTCTTGAGATCAATAGCTTGATCCATGAATGATGAGAGATTCTTACTCTAAGTAAACTTAGAAGCTTAATCTTCAAAGTGCACATTTCGGTAAAACATCATCTATTAAGAGATCTACAAAAATACTAAAAGGAAAGAATCATGTTTAAAGATCAGTGGTTAGCTGAATATTAAAGTGAGAAACTATGTAAAAATCCATGACTAAACCAAGTGAAATAAGTTGGTATTTATAGGCATGAAAGTTACTGTAGCCCGGTTCTGCCAGTTCTGTTGATGAATGGAACCGGCAGCCAAAATCAATGGAACCGACCTACAGTAACCAAATCCGAATTTTATTTTGCAAAAATCTTAGAAGATCATGGGTAATCTTGCTAGATTATGTTTAGATTTGGTAAGAGAAAAAAAATCTATTTTTAGTTTTAAAATATTTGAAGATCTTTATAAAGTTTATTTAATAAAGAGGCTAAATATGGAAAATGTACATTTTTATTCTAAAAATATGTTTGTGTGAAAAGTATTATTATGAGAGAAAAGTATGTTAGAGGAGTTAGAAAACTATTGGTTTAGGACTTGTGAGTTTTGTTGTTTACTTTTGATAGGTTTATGTTTTGTCATTAACAAAACAAAGAACGATCATAAAATATAAATAAACATTTTTACAGTTTATTTGTATTCACAATCTCCCCCTTTTTGTTGATTACAAAACATAAACATTAGAAGTAAACAACAAAATTTACAAGTTCTAAATTTGGAGTTTTTACTTCATTCTCCTCTTTTTTGTCGAAACAAAAAGAGTATCGAAGAAAAACTAACTAAAGCTGGAAAAAAATGAGGATAAGAGATAAGTAGATTCAAGAGAATCAAGAAATATGCTCCCCCTTGACGAAAGCTCTCCCTAGATAGGGTTGTCAAGGTTTCCAAGCGGGAAAAGCTACAAGAAAACATGTTAGTCATGTATGTATGATAAGTACAATAAGAGAAATGGTCCGATAAAAATCAGAGATGGTTGATTTATTAGTGAATCAATTCTTAAGGCTCCCCCTTGACGAATGCTTCCCTTAAGTGAAATCATTAAAAATTTGAGAAAGCTACAAGATCAGCACTAAAAGTTTCATTCAAGACAAAAGAAATGTGTGAGAAAAAAAATATGAATGATTCTGGAAGGCCGGTTCTCCCGGTGCTATTTACTGAACAGAACCGGCTTATAGCCGAACAGAACCGCCTGTCCTGCATAGAGTCATCAGTAGCCAAAGATTTAGCGGAGACCAATTTTATTCAAATTATAACCTGCTGGATTTTTATATCCGAGAGGAGATCATACATAAGTAACAATAAGCTAATCATCACTTTTCAATAAAGATTCATAATAAAGATGTAAAAACGAGAATCAATAGATATAATCAACATATGACTTAACTATTACAAATCATGAAGTAAAACAACTCGACCTATGTCAACTAAAACTAATTCATTGATGGAATGCTGTCTAAAAACTCTAAAATCTTAATCTTAGTGATCATCATCTTTTGGTAATTGGTTTGAGAGGTGGTTCAAGCGGTCTAGGATGTGGTTTAGCATGAACCTTGTTTCGTTTTGAAAATTGTTAATGATGGTTTCGATCTTTTGACAATGTGGGCACGTGTGTTCTTGTCCCCTAAGAGGTTGTTCTAGCCTTAGGGTTTGGTCAATGGGTCCAAATGTGCTGTGATGGAGTGGAATGATTGGTCATGTGATGGGTTTGGATGAGTGTTTATTGGGATAAAAGGGTGGCGGCATTTGAATGTGGGTGATGGAAGTAGGAGGGATGAGACTATCATACACATGTTGTGCATTTTGAATGGCCTCTTGCACATTGTGATAGAAGGTTTAAAGATTGTTGATTTCTTGTTGAATACGTTCTCTTTCGGTGAGTGATGTAGTTTGAGGTAGTGTTTGGGGTAAGATGAGTTGAGGTAATGGATTGATAGGTCATGGGGGTGTTTCATTTGTGGAGGACAAGTATGGATGAGCTTCTAATGGAGTCCTTGGTTAGTTAGAGAAGGTTAAGGCTCTAGGTGCTAAAGGTGTTGTGAAAGGCTCAAGATTAGGATTGTTTGGATGATGCTTTGTGATGGAATAGAGAGAGCAAGGGTGGTGTCTAGAGTGGTAGTTATGATTGTGTTTATTAATTTGAGGAGGATTGAGAGGTATTTGTGAGATGGTTTTTGGTGGGTAAGCTTTCATTTGAGGAGATATCGATGGTATTAGTTCTTGGTATTTTCTTTGGAGGGTTTTGTGTTGAGGAGGTAGCACTTGAAGCCATAGTTTTTTTATTGGGGAGGGATGATATGAGGGATTTGATTTGCAGGTTTTGAAGTGAAGAGATGATGAAGAGTATGGGGTTAATTTAATACTAAAGATAGCATGCAAAACAATTTATTGCTTAAACCAATAAATTTTCCCTAAACATAATCATTAGGATGCATTGTAGGTCAAACAAGGCAAAAGAAACAGCATAGATGACTTAAGATACTTCTATTAATTATATTTATGGGTTTGTTCAAAAAGTTGTGACCTCTAAAAATGAAAAACGTCCACTATAGTACCGGTTGGCCGGTTCCTTTGAGCTAACAGAACTGGCTTGCTGCAAACAACACCGGCAAAGACATGCCAAAAACAATTTTAAGTCATATTTTTATCGAAAGTTTCTTAAAAGTCTAATGCATTTCCTAAGGTTTGAAGATACTTAACTTAGGTATGTCTAAGGTGTTTTATGGTCCTAACAATATTTGTAATCCCATGAGTGATGCAAATGCCAAACGCTCCCTTATGACGTAGGATCGCCAAGGAGGTTCTTAGAGATTATTTGCAGGGGCTCTTTAAAGGATGGTACAACTCAAGTCTACTTATTCTAGACATGTTTAATGAGTAGAGAAGGCCAAAAGAGGCATGAGACATAAGTTATTAATAAATCCAAACGCTCTCATACGACTAGTGAGAGCTTTATAACATACCACCAACATAACAATTTACCTGAATTGGTGTCTAAAAAAAACATTCATACCTAATAAACCACATGAAAGTTAGATAACATAAATTGTTTAAGGGCACACAAAGATGTTTTTCCCGAGTAGCATACTCTATTTCTTCTTGCAAAGGTAATGAAAAAGCCACTTGAACAAACCTTTAGTTTGCTTGAATTCCGAGGTTTGTCCTCCTTTTATTGGTGGAAGTTGATTGAGGTAGGGAATAGGATCAAGAGTGTAGTTGTCCACGGGATCATTCGGCTCTTATTGGTCGGCACTTGTTCCTTGGTTGACATTAGTTGGAGGTGACTCGGAAGAACCAGAATCAGATGGAGTTGGAGTTGGAAGACGAGGTCTTTTACCCTTGGTCTTGAGACAGAAGACTCTTTTGTTGGAGAGAGGGATCATCACATGATCCACAAGCTGGAAATCATTGGACAAGGCATATGGATGGTTGACATGAACATGCTTGTAGAGTCTAGTGAGAAACATAGCATAAGGGAGAGTCATATCGCTACTTTAGGTCACGCTTACCATTCGGTGAGCGATGTAATAGGCAATATTGAAAGGTTTCCTAATGGTGAGACAATAGAGCATATAGCACAAGCTTGCGGTTGGATGATTTTTGTGTCCGGTGAGGCTTATGGCATTTTCACTAAGAATGATGTCCCATTTCTTGAACACTTCTTTCAATTCGGTGTTAACCATTTGGAATGGATCAAGGATGTATTTTGCCACCTTCATTGTTACGGTAAATTTGGTGTTCGGTTCTGTATAAATCAAGATGCATCATAGAATCAAGGACGGTTCTTCATGAGGAGGAGGGTAAATGTTTGGATGAGGGTCACTATATCTAATGATGGATGAGATAGGCCACTCGGAAGTGTATACACACACATCAAAATACGCTTCGCCCGGAATTCTTAGAATCCAAGCAAAGTTCTCGAGAGTGAGAATGGTTTCGACATTGTCGATGACGAAAGCAATGGAAATAGTTTCGTTGAGGTTACGAATGATACGAACACTTTTGTAGAATTGTAGAACAAAGATGGGGCAAATTTGTTCGTCAACATCGAGGAGACAGTCAAAACCGATTGCCGCAAAGGTGTTGCGAAGATTTGGTTCATCTTCGAGAAAGTCGGGTTAATGACACGACCCTCATGAAAGTGACAGAACATAAGAGACTTGTAGACATCCCTTTCATTACCAGTAAAACCTCTGGTTTGATGATACATGGGAATGTAGTGAGCGGTGTCGTGATGATCAACGTGGGTAGATTTCGGCATGATGTACCTAAAAAAATAACGAGAAAACTAAGTGAAAGTACATTTACTTCTAAATAGCCCAAAGTTTTCTGAAAATAATTTTTAAGTGATAATATGGGTTACATTAGTTTTTAACTGTTATATTAACAATATTAATTACTTTAACCCTTTTTTCTTTCCCTTTTTTTTATAGAACAATGTGCATGGATCGGATTCTTATCAAGGAGTAAGATGCAATTCCTAACTAGTTTTATCCTAGATGCAAGACATTTGTTTTAAAGATCAATACAAATGTATCCCCCAAAAAAATTAGGTTAAAGATTAATTAAGGAAAAATTTACATATATAATTAGAACTTACAATGGAATGAATCAAATGAGTAGAAAGGCGAAGGATTTGAGTGATTGCTGGATAAAGTTTTTAGGTCGTCAATGGCGGTTTTTGGGAACTGGTTTTTGAAACAGTGAGATGATAAAGAGGAAACAAGACGCTTTGTTCTGTCAGTTCGCCGGTTCTGCCGGTGCTGTTTTACAACAGAACCGGTTTGGATTCCCAATGGCACCGGCTAGGGTTAATTTGGAAAATATATGATTATTAAGAAATCTATATTATTATTATATTTTTTTACTATTTAAATGTTTTTTTGTATTTATTTTTATAGAAGAGGATTTTTAGGGTTGATATTTAAATGTGGTATTGACGATATATATATATATATATATATACATATTAATCTTTAGCTCGATAAAAGGATAAACAAAGAAAATGCAAATTGATACAAACGCACAATGCAAGTAAAGATTATATATATTTAGATTCAATGTACAATGCGATACATAGAATGGGAAATACAATAGTAATATAGAAAGCTAAAATGAAGAACACGTCTCCATGCGAGAACTTGATCATAGGATATACGAGCATCAGGAGAGAGATGATAATGATGATCAGGACGGGGCTTAGGATTTCCAAGAGTGCTTCCATGAGGTAACCGGTGAGTATTTGTGAGAGAGGGAAATGAAGGAGAGTTTGATTTTTGAAATGAAAAGATAGATGAAGGAGGAGAGTGGTGTGTGATTTTTATATTTGAGAGGATGAGCCGTTGGGGTTTGTATGGGAAGGTGTGAAGGGGGTTTTTGAATTTTTAAATAAATGGGTTTAATACCCGAAATTTTGTGTCAAGATATCGTATTTTTAGATGAGACACGGATTTGAAATACAGAAGCAAGAGTATGCTATACCCGGGAATTTAAAAAAAAGATATATGTAATGTTAAATGCACACCATTCATGACACATTATCACGGAGAGTAATTAGGAAGAAAGAAATCGTGTACCTTATTAATGATTGAAGATCTCGGAGAGAAAATGAAAAAAAATTACGACATCTCTTAGGTTAATATACAGATAGAATTTTTAAAAGGTTTTGAGTTTATTTAGTTTGGTCTTTAGAGGAGAAAGATAGTATATTTGAAGCCAAATTAATTTTTAAAGATAAGTTAAAATTTTATTTTATTTTTTGGAAATTTGAGTTTTAGTTTGGCCCCAAAAAAATTAAGTTGGAGAGTTTGATTTTGAGGCCCAATCGGTAAAGATGTAACTTAGCCCAAAATAAGAGATAGCCCAAAAAAAACTTGATCAGTTTGCCAGTTCTGTTGTTTTACCTTAGCCGGTGCTGTCGACAAACAAAACCGGTGGAACCGGCTTATTGGGCCAGCCCAATTTAGTGTTTTTGATCGCAAGGATACCATGTACCTTCAAAGAGCTTTTAAGGAGAGTAATAGATCTAATGGAAATAGCTTCTAATTTTTGAAAGGATCGTTTTGAAAAGATTTTAAAATACATTTTATTTTAAAAGCTTTAATAACCTGCTCTTGATACCAATTTTGGAAAACTAGAAGAGGGGGGGGGGGTTGAATAGTTTTACCAATTAAATTTCCCTCTTTTTGATTTCCTTATTTTAAATCTAAGACAGACGAGTTAATTTATATGAGTACTAAAAATGTGATAAGAAATGAGGAGTAAATAGTAAAGGATATGTGACAAAGTATTTATAGTGGTTCGGCTACAAGGTCACCTACCTTGCCTTACTCCACTCCCCGAGTCACCTACTCGAGAGTTCGAATACACTAGTCACCAAAACTTCTTTAAGTGACGGAGAAGCCTCACAACGTTGCTTACCCGTTCATTCGGTGCTAAGTTAAACACCGGGTTCTGAAAAGAAGAATCATGCCCCACATATACTTACACCTTTTAATGATACTAACCTAGGTACCATGTTCCAACAATATGGAACACAATATATCAATGTGTTTGTCCTCTACTAGGTACCAAATATTTACACCATTCACAAGTTACACCAAACTTTCTAAACAACACTTAGTGATATGACTTGGATCTATTTGACTACAATGAATGAGAAGTAATGTCTTGAGATCAGTAGCTTGGTCCATGAATAATGAGAGATTCTTGCTCTAAGTAAACTCAAAAGCTTGATCTTCAAAGTGCACATGTCGGTAAAACATCATCTATTAAGAGATCTACAAAAATACTAAAAGGAAAGAACCATGTTCAAAGATCAGTGGCTAGCTGAATATTAAAGTGAGAAACTATGTAAAAATCCATGACTAAACCAAGTGAAATGAGTTGGTATTTATAGGCATGAAAGTTACTGTAGCCTGATTCTGTCAGTTCTGTTGATGAATGGAACCGGTAGCCAAATTAAATGGAACCGACCTACAGTAACCAAATCCGAATTTTATTTTGCAAAATCTTAGAAGATCATGGGTAATCTTGCTAGATTATGTTTAGATTTGGTAAGAGAAAAAATCTATTTATAGTTTTAAAATATTTAAAGATCTATATAAAGTTTGTTTAATAAAGTGACTAAATATGAAAGATGTATATTTTTATTCTAAAAATGTGTTTGTGTGAAAAGTATTATTATAAGAGAAAAGAATGTTAGAAGAGTTAGAAAACTATTGGTTTAGGACTTGTGAGTTTTGTTGTTTACTTTCGATAGGTTTATGTTTTGTCATTAACGAAACATAGAACGATCATAAAATATAAATAAACGTTTTTACAGTTTATTTGTATTATCATAAAAGTTGATGAAATAATGTACAAATTATGCAATCCAACGATAGAGAACCTTGTCGTGTAAATGTTAGAAGTAATAAGAAATATTAAGCTACACATCATTATATATATACATTCATAGTCATACAAAAGTAACAATAATCAATCAGTGCATTCTTAAAAGACTACATTAGTTTGACATAGTTTATAAATATACCATTGTCTAACATGTTTCAATCAGGGCACTTCTTGTTTTGTCAGTTGTGATATCCTTGCCTGTTGATCTTTTCCCATGGGCAACGAACTAGATCCTTACCAACCGAGCTCAAGCCTAGATGATTAGCAACATGTATCTAAGTTTCCAACAATACATAACTTAACATGCAAGAGTGCAAATATAGCTATTCATATTAAAGGAGAATGGGTGCAAGTTAAAATCATGTATAGTTACTTAAACATCTTGAATGAGTTAGGATCCATATCTATGGTTAACGTGCTCTGTTTACAAAGGATGATTATAGCAGCGATAATAAACACTTGCCACTGAGAATGTTTTTGAAAACTTGATTCTCAAACATTTCTAGTTTTAACTACGAATGTGAGTGTTTGCTAGGACATTTTCAGTCGTTAGTATATTGGGCTGTCTGCCGGGGGGTGGGGGTACTCCAAGTCCAATAATGGGAGCTGTGGAATATGTAGTTAGATTAGCACTTATACGACTAGAAATGTGTGAGCCTATTGGGGGCACACACATTAAGACACATAGAACACATTTATTTCATGAAAAGACCTTAAGTTATTATCTTGGGTATAATAAGTTTAATGGACATAGAACCTAAAGGACTAAATTGACACAATTCTAACATATGAGGACCTATTAGCAGCCGAATCATATGTGTACCTGGAAGAGGAATTAGATTCGGTTTGGGAGTGTTATAAGATAAGGAGCACAAGGTTTTGATAAGGGATAACAAGGAGGTGTGATAAGGTTAGAAGTCCAGGTTCTTAATCTTATTAGAAGTAGGGTTGGCTAGCTATATAATCCCCCATACCCCAACTCTATTTACATGACATATTATCCCTCAAACCCTAAAGAAATCGCTGCTCTCTTCACTCCAAATTAGTCCATCGAATTCCAGAATTAGGGTTTCGGTTTTAGAACTTAGCTATTTGATTTTCGGTAATCATCAAGAAGGTTTTAAAATGTGATCTTGGAATCACAGAAGCTTACTTGATCTCAGCAAGTTCTTGGTATATTGTGGTTAGTGTTTTCAAGGTTGACAACAAGTTACAACAATCAAGGGTTCGGGTTCTGCGATATACGTTAAAACCAATTTGAGTATAAACCCTAATTTGGTTCATTGATTTTCAGTATAGAACCATTAGGGTTTATTTGCTATTTTTTGGTAATTGGTTACTTGGGTATTGAAATTCAGTTTAAGGTCCAAAGGTAAACACTAGGTGTTTGTGGTTTGTGAATCAAGACTAGCATCTTGGTGTGTTTGATTGACGTGTTGTGTGAGCAACCATAGAGGTGTTATCTTAACCACTAGTTTCAAAGGCGTTTAAGTTCTCGTTCATGTTTGTTTTGTGCAAGTCATTCTTCAAGAGGTATGATTTCTTTATGTTTATTGTGTGTTAATCGTATATGCCAAACTTGATCTATATCCATTGCGTACTCATAGTTGTTAATGGTTAACAGGTTGTTTAGTCCCAACAAAATAAAGTTGAGATGAAAGAAAAATGTAAGTTGTTGCAAGTCTGTGGGCAGCCTAAACACTTTTAAAGCTTGCAAATTATTTAAAGCGTGTTGACATTGCGTAGTGAAAGAGAAGCGCATGGTGTAAAAGTTAAAAAGGTCGACAGTGGCAAGCTTAAAAAGGCGGTCAATCTTTAGTGACATTTATAGAAATACTATTAAAATGAAAATTAAACATTTAATTAAAAAGATAAAGATAAGTAAGATAATCAACTCATGAATCTTTTATCCCCCTAAAAAGCTTAAAAAAGTACTACCTTTTATCCCTCCCTCCAACTCCATTGTCAAAAAAGTTAATCTTAACAAAACTAATAGTGTATATATATAAATTATAAAATGATGCTATATTGTTTCAACCATATTTTCTACTTGTTTTGGCCGACTATCAACCAGGTTTTATCAGATTAAATAATGATTGATTTTAAAATTCTCATATTTTAATGATAATAATTAAAAACTTCTTAGCCCTAAACTATCAAAAAATATTTGTGCTATATTCTATCAGGTCGTCAAACATATTACTTGTATCTTATTTCTGATTAATAGAATACACATCTGATTTAATTAAAACCTAAATAAATGAGCAATGTAGTAAGATATCTTTATTAAATATTTAATTACAATTAAAAATACTAACTTTTTTCACTCTCACTTGCTTCACACATATAACTACTTAATAAAAATTTGCACACACAAATTAACGCTATTATACACGGTAATAACTATGTGCGATTAGTCGTCTAGTAGCTTATAACATTTAGAGCTTCAGGTATGGTGAGCCATGGCTCAAGCCATCCCCGAAAACGTCACCCGATGACGCCACAACCATACCCACCTCGCGTTTTCGAATTCTGAGCCGTCACCACGAGTCGAGATGGTCCCGGAAAACACCACTTGACGACGCCAAAACCACACCATGCGTCGCGTTATGAGTTTTTTTGGCGTTTTCAAGTGTTTTTTTTCACGACGGCACCAGAATTGCAACGTTGTGAAAGAAGAAGTGTTTTTAGTATTATGAGGTATTCTCATGTTATGAGAAAAAATCTCATGGCTTAAGCTTAACGCTTCAACCATACTAAGTGCTCAAGTTATATTAATATCACATGTTCTTTATCTTTATTAAATATATAAATGAATGCTTAGAAACACTCAAAATAAGAAATATAATTTACTAATTTACATTTGTTCATTATAAGATAAGAGAGCCTGGTATCGATACTTGGCCGGTAGGGTGGTGTAATAACACCAGCCATCATCTATGGCGAGAGAACCACATCGGTGTTGGGCTGGCCGACCTTCGCATCGTGGCTACCAGCTCATGCCGTAGCCTATTTTTTTTAATTCTAGATGTTTTGTAACGGGAGGAAAAACAAAATAGCCGTTGGGGGGCTTATTTTGACCGTTTTTATGTAAGAAAACCCTATTTTTTCAAATTTTTACCCCTTAAAAATCTTATGAATAACCTATTATTCTTCTATTTACACACAATTACACTATCATTTCTATTTCTAAACTCCATAATATTCTTTATTTATATCTCTAAAATGAATCTCAACAATGGGTCAACAATATGCTCACCGACCCACAAAACATGCTGGGCCAATTGACTCCCCAATTGTCTTTGATTAAATTTAAACAGAAATTATGCTAAGTGTTGAAGACTCGCTGATGGACATCAACGAGAAATGAAAAGACTCACTGAAGCACATCTTCAGCGAGCAACCTCAGACGTATTCAAGTCAAAGACATTGTCAAGGAAGTCGAAGATTACTTGAAGATATACTCGTCAGCTGGGATGGATATCAGCTCGTATGTAGATAGAATATGCTAAAGGTTTAAAGAGAGTCAGGGATGGCAATATCCTGATGATCTTGTAACTCTTTGAAGATAAACAAGCTGAACTTAACTCTAATCTCTGAGTGAGTTTAGGCGGGATAATTTGATAAAGCAAAATGGCTAAACAAAAATGTCTTTCGAATTAAAGTACACATAAGTACGATTTGGTGAAAGTAGTGAAGAGTTGGCAGAACTGTTTACAAAAGTATGGACGGGTAGTTACCTAGAATGGACGTGCATTAAATACAGTTGTACTTCACCACTGGATTGTTGACATGTCTCAACTACCTCCACTAAGGGATCAACCTCGAATCACTATAAATAAGGAATGTCTTGATTAGTAAATGTTATCACTTATATTGTTTTCGTTATTATAGTTATTTATACTACATTGTTGAACTTACAACGATAGTCAGCTGATCCTCATCAGCGAAGTCTAGAAAAAGAGTGATCGCTTGTTAAGCTTATAATGCTATTCAATTATACTTGTTCAAAGAGAATCTTACATTTGTCATGATCAACAGTGCGATCTAATACCAATTTATAATACATTTAATTTCATACATTAAAGTTACAACGATTGCTAAAGGTTATAATATCTTAATGTTCGCATGGTTTAACTCTATATGTGTTTTATGTTTTCCATAATTAATAAAGCAAAACAACCCGATTCAACTTAAAACCTAAAATATTAAAACCTAAAATAAATGAGTAATGTTATTTACTAAAATATATTTATTAATAAAAGGTAATACAATCTTTTTATATTTAAATATTTAATTACAATTAAAAACAATAACACTTTTCACTCTCACTTGCTCCACACATATATCTACATAACAAAACTTGCACACACAAGTTAACGCTATTATACATAGTAACATCCATGTGCGATTAGTCGTCTAGTAGCTTAAAACATTTATAGCTTTAGGTATGGTGAGCCATGGCTCAAGCCATCCCTGAAAATGCCACCCGATGACGCCACAACCACACCCCACCTCGCGTTTTCGAGTTCTGAACCATCACCACCAGCCGAGATAGTCCAGATAAACACCAATTGACGGCGCCAAAACCACATCATGCGTCGCATTATGAGTTTGTTTTGGTTTTTTAGAGTTTTTTTTACAATAGCGCCAAAATTGTAATGTTATGAAACAAGATGTGTTTTTGGTATTATGAGGTATTCTAATATTATAAGAAAAAATCTCATGGCTTGAGCTTAACGACTCAACCATACCAAGTGCTCAAGTTATATTTCAATATAACATATTCTTTATATTAAATATATAAATGAATGATTAGAAACACTCAAAATAAGAGAGATAATTTACTAATCTACATTTGCTCATTATAAGCTAAGAGAGCCTGGTATGGTTGGTTGGTAGGGTGGTGTCATACCATCAGCCAACATCTATGGCGCGAGAACCACACCGGTGTTAGGCTGGCCGACGTTCGCGCCATGGCCACCAGCTCATGCCGTAGCCCATTTTTTTCTTTTAATTGTAGAGTTTTGTAACGGAAGTAAAAATAAAATAGCCGTTTGGGGGCTTATTTTAACCTTTTTTGTGTAAGCGAATCCTATTGTTTTAAAATTTACCCCTTAAAAATCCTATGAAAAACCTATTATTCTTTTATTTTTTGCACACAATTACACTATCATTTCTATTTCTAAACTCCAAAATATTCTCTATTTATCTCTCTAAAATGAATCCCAACAATAGGTCAACACTATGCTCACCGACCCACAAAACCAAATATCAATTTCGCCATCTTCTTCTAATCCCAACACACCAACATCCGCAAATTTCATCTCCTCAAACTTTAACCAACTTCCATATCAAATACCAAATCAATTTATCAACTTTAACCCACATGTCAACCAATTTTCACCCGAACAACAAATGCATTTCAACAATTTCAACTTCAACAACAACACCAACAAACCCACATTTCCCAACAACAATCACAACAACAATCCCAAGAACAACCCGAAGCCGAGGGCACGTCGTCCAAAAAGCGTGTAAAGAAGATTGTAAAGAAACCCCGAGAAAAGAAAGGTGAGGGATTCTCTAATCTACACTTTTGGAGTCAAGATGATGAGTTACTTTTGGCGGAATATTACATACAAGTATCCGAGAATCCAAATGTCGGCTCGAATAAAAAATAACACAAAAAAATACCACTTTTTGATAACAAAGTTCTTTCTCGACATAAATTACGAATGAGCAAGAGCCAATAAAAACCAAAATGCGTCCAGTAGCGAATCCATAGAGACAAGTAAGGCGGGGAAAAAAAGACTCTGATGAACCGAGAAAGGTCCGGTGAAGTTTAATTCCTGTTTGACAAACGTAATACCAATGATAGCTTGAGCGGGGAGTATGATTAAGGTTTTGTATGACACGGGTTACACTATAATTTATAACAAGCCCTCGTCCCGCGACTTCGGGATTTCATAAATAAAAAGTCAAACCTAACATTCCTTAGGATCTTCTTGAATGACAAAAACAAATTATTAATACAAAAGTACTTGGTTCTTCTTGAAGGACAAAAACAAATGGAAAAATCTCGATTTCACACAAGCAAGACGATGTTGAGGACGGGTAACCGAATTTGAACTCGAACTCTTTGGAGATGATGAGTTGCCGCGTCCCACCGATAAAGAAAGAATTCTAAAAGCCAACGATCTTTAAACTCATCCGCCACTTCCGTTTCAAACCCGGCAATGTTTCAAGAAGTGATCCAACAACAATACACTTTAGAGCGTGAGGCGAAGTTGGAACGTTTGGACTGCGAGGCGGCGATGAGAGTTGAGTTAATTAACGCTCAAAAAGAGAACGAGGATTTGAAGGCCGAAGCACTCTACGCCTAAAAAAGACCGAGGATATGAAGGTCTTGGCAATGAAAACGTACGAGATGGATCCGGCTGACGTGACTATCATCGAGGCCGAAAAAAAACGAATCCGAGCCCTTATATTACAACCAAAACTAGTTTACTTCATTTTACGTCTAATTATTATTTTACGTACTTTTTTATTTAATGTACTTTTTAAATTTTAAGTAATGTGTTTTTTCATTAATGGAATTTAATTTTAGTCAAAACAAATTGTGTATTTAAATAAAAAAATAAAAAATGCACGATGGCATCAGAAAACTAGTGTTTATATCAAGAAGGGATGTTTTGGTGTCGTGGGTAAAACTTGTGTCATAGACAAAAAGTGCTCAGGGTACACTACTTTTCCCATGACACCGAACCATAATTTGCACAAACAAAACACTTATAATTCGCAAGTATAATTATTTGTCGTTATAAATTTTAATCGTGATACACGGATATTCGTCTAACAGTTTTATAAAAATGAGAATACAAGTACTTTTCTTTTGTCTCTATGGATTTATACAACCGTGTATCATAGACTTATGTCAAATGATTCGATTCTCGGTCTAAAACAATGTAAATTTGTATTTAGCATGAACTTTTCAGTAAATTGAATTGCTAAAGTCAAGTCTTTTATATAATTGTTAATGCTCCAAAGTCCAAATGACATAACAAAAATCAAACAAATAAAAAAACAAAGAAAGATATAAATGCAAGAAAAGAACAGAAATACTTGCGAACTGAAACTCTTCTCCATAAATTCCCTTTCGTCTTTCTCATTCTTTCTGTACAATACAAACAAACATTATTTCACATTTTAAATTCCAAAATTCACCTCTTCAAAAAAGCTTCTTTTGTTTTTATTTCCAATTTTACACTTCTCCTTTGTGAAATCACAACCTTTTTTAATCATCCAACTTTTTCAATTTAAAAAGACTATAACATTATAACTTGTGTCTCTCTTCATTTTCATTCACATTTGATCAAAACCTTCAGTTTCTTCATTCTCACCATTTAATAAAATCCCAACTTCTGGAAACCCAAATTTCAAGATTTTCAACAATTTGATCAAAACCTTCAAATTTTCACCTTTAAAAAAAATATCTAAAAATGGGTTTTGTTCATCTCATAATTTCACACAAAACCCATTTCCATTAACCCCTAATATCATTCCAAGATTTTTCACAATTTCATCAAAAACTCAAAATTTTCACCATTTTTCAAAAATCCAAAAACTGGGTATTGTTCATTTCATAATTCCATACAAAACCCATAAAAATTAAACCCTATAAGCTCTGTTTACCCATTTCAAGATTTTGCACAATTTGATAAAAAAACTCACTTTTCACAATTTTTCAAAAATCTAAAAACTGGGTCTTGTTCATCACATAATTTTATACAAAACCCACAAATTTTATAAAATTTGATCACATAAATTTAAAAAAAATGAGGGCAGGGTTAATATCAATCCTACAAACCCTAACACCAGAGTCTTCAACAGTATTAAACCACTCAATCTCAGAAGCCGGTCGCCGGAACCACAACCAAACGACGCCGTTACACGTCGCCGCCACCCTCCTCGCCGCTCCGGCGAACTATCTCCGGCAAGCATGTATCCGGTCCCACCCAAACTCATCACACCCTTTACAAACTAGAGCTTTGGAGCTTTGTTTTAGTGTAGCTTTAGAAAGGCTACCATCGGCTCAGTCTGAGCCGGCTGTAACTGAGCCGCCGGTTTCTAATGCGTTAATGGCGGCTTTGAAAAGGGCTCAAGCTCATCAGAGGCGTGGATGCCCTGATCAGAACCAGCAGCCTTTGTTGGCTGTGAAAGTTGAGATTGAGCAGCTTATTATATCGATTTTGGATGATCCTAGTGTGAGTAGAGTTATGCGTGAAGCCGGGTTTTCGAGCCCAGCTGTTAAGGCCATGATTGAGCAAAATTTGAATAGTAGTGGTAATAGTAGTAGTTGTAGTAATGTTTCTATTAATAGAAATATATATTTGAGCCAAAGGGTGTGTAGAAATGATGAAAATGTTTATATAAATCCAAGGTTGCAACAGAAAAGTATGAGTTTTGGGGTGAGTTCGGGTGCGCGAAGTGATGATGTGAAAAGGGTTGTTGAGATTATGTCGAAAACGAGGAAAAGGAATCCGGTTTTGGTTGGGGAGTTTGAGTTGGAGTTGGTTAAGAGAGAAATCTTGTTAGGGGTTCGAAATGGTGAATTTGGATTTAAGGATGTTGAGGTGGTGTCGCTGATTCCTGGGAAGGTTAGTGAATTAATCGAGGTTATTGAGGCGAAAGCGTCGAGTAATGGAAGGGTTATTGTGGATTTAGGTGATTTGAAGTGGTTGGTTGAGCAAGCATCGATGGATGGTGGTGATGTGGACATTGGGCGGAAAGCCGTGGTTGAGATTGGGAAATTAGTGGCGAAATGCGCTGTTGAGAATGGTAGGGTATGGTTAATCGGGGGCGCGAGTTGTGAGACTTATATGAAGTGTCAAGTTTATCATCCGTCGATAGAAAATGATTGGGATCTACAAGCTTTGCCTATTTCATCAAGATCCTCTTTTCCTGGCAGGTAAATGTTTTTTGCTTATTGCGTTTTGATGCATCTGATAAATAGTTTATCAGGGGCGTTTGAGATTGCTTAGTTAAGTGTTTATCTGCTTATTGTATTGCTCTAAAACAAATTCGGAACTACTCGTCTACTTGTAAGAAATCATGATAACCACATAAAAATAAGGATACTCGTACGTATTTATTTTTAAAGCTGATAAGCAACACGTAGTTGAGGTGGTTTTTATTTCTTATCCAAACTGCTTATTTTTATATGCGAGTGAAATAAGCAATCCCAAATAACCCAAAATTTATTCACAGTTTGCATTATTTAGTTATCTAATGTTTAATGAAACAGTTGATAAGAGTATAAATTCATGTGTTTAATTTGGCATATATAGGAGCGGGCCTAATGGAATGTTCGGAAGCTCACTTGAATCTTTGAATTCTTTCAAAAACTTCTCAACAATGATGTCGAACTCCCCACGAATGCCACCATGCTGCCCGAAATGTTATCATGATTATGAACAAGAGCTAGCAAAATTAAAAGAGGCTGAAAAATCAGCTTTTGAGGCTAAGAGCAATCTGCCTCAATGGTTACAGAATGCAAAGGCACAAAGTGGCGAATCGGAAAGTGACACAGAAGCTAAAATGCCTCATCAATCTCAGGTACTAAATTTTGTTTGTTATATCAGTTTATAAAATACATAGTTATATGTATTCGTGTTTGTGATTGCTGTTTTGGTATTTTATTTTTGTAGATCAATGACCAAGAATTACAGAAGAAATGGATTGATATATGCTCGAGAATTCATCCGAACCATAATCAAAATCAAAACCCTATGTTTTCAAGAATGGTCACAGGTTTTGTACCAAATCGGCTTTTGAGTCAATGTCAAAGTCCAACTAGGTCAACAAAGCAGGAGTCTCCCCCTCGAAGTCCATTGCGTACAGAGCTATTTTCTCTTGGACCGCAAGAAAGGTCTTTGAAGTTTACCAATTTAAGGGACTTTCTAGATGCATCTCATTCAGAACCCCCCAACTAAGTTAAATTTATTTTGAACAATTCAGGCAGATACGGACTCGTTCAAGAAACTACTTAAGGGTTTGATGAAAAAGGCATGTGCGGAATAATAAGTCGGGAGGCCAAAGATCTGGGCGTTATAATAAGTACGTAATATACAGTCACATTGAGAGTAGTCCTACAAAAACGGGGGGGGTGGTAGCCTACAAAATGTCGTTCAAGAGGTACGTATTGGTTAGGTCTTGTGGTGTTTTTTGGGGTAATTAATTTGGCTTGGGCGCCCGCTTGTGCTTTAAAGAGCCAGTCCGTATATTTATTGTACATGTTCTGTTATTAGAACTCGCCATCACCCAGTCTTTAGCCCCTATCGTACCCTGAGCCCAACACCACCAACGTCTCCTCTTCCCATCTGATACATGTTCCAATCCAGATCAAGAATAAATGGCTTAAACCGTGTATGGATTTATACAAATCAAAGCCTGGATCCAGAAAGTGATGCGGAGACCCAAATACGCCGTCACAACAACTATGTGAAATTCCTCGTCTTGTCGCTACCCCCGTCCTCTCCTCGTTTCAGCACACCAGAACATGTTGACCCCTGTGATCTACTTACTAGGATCACACCCCCGAGCATTACTCCAAAAGGCACATAATCTTAATTAACGTACTGCCCCCTACTTTCAAACCTACCATAAATAATCAATACTTTCACACTCGTAATTTCGCTCATCACACGACACTTCAACACTAGACTTTCGTATTTAGTTCTACATCGCCTCCTATCTCTGAGTTCGCTCTTACTTAAACCCATTTCAACTACACACCATCACCTTATCAACAACTGCACTTTACCACATATACAAATATCACCCATTCCCATTACCCCCCCCTCCAAAAACGCATCCACATCACTCATCCCCCCCCCGTTATTCTAAGTCCATCTCCCTCTCACGCCTTAAGTTGCGTACCCGTGACACCCTACCCTCTCATCAGAATTCAAAAATTCCTCACCTCAATGACATGCCCCCCATCACCACCCAGCTCCCATCTCCCTCCCACCCCTCTTTTGCCGGCTAATTCCCTAACTCAAGAACAACCCCATCTATATGCAGTAGAGGAAGATCGGACAATACCCAAGCGATCTCACTATTGAGCAAGGAGACGAGAATATGCATTTTGCAATTACGTCTTTACCACAAGACCTCGTGGGCCCGAATGATGGGGTACCGTGTTCAAGCCCGTCCAGTTTGGACTCATCCGTCGTGAAATTGAGAAAACGGTCAAAAATGCATTTTCAACTATAATGGACTCGAAATTATCTATAGAGGTCGATGAAGGAACTCTAGACAACATTCTAAGTGGGATATGGTTCGGAAGAACTAGTTTTAGGAGGATGCTGAACAAATTAATTGTCCCTTAAGCTTTCATAAAGCTCGTTGAACACTTACGCCTTCCAACTTAAGACATGGTTTTCGGTTAGCGTCCCGATCGAGATCATCGAGCAGTGAACCCACTACACGGTTGGCTGCCGAGTAATATTAATGTAATGGTAGATACTGTTTAAAATGTAGGGATGAAATTTGATAGTGTTAATTCTGTTTGGGATCATAGATGTAAATAGACAACTCTTTGGATACTGGAAGGGGGTATATATTGAAACTTTTTGACACATTTTTCTTTAATGAAAGTGAAAAATGTTCCTTTGTCTATCTTGTAGAAGTCTACTAAGAAGCATCGGAAAAAAAAAGCTTCAAGGCCGATTAATCGGCGTTTAAACGCTAATCGGCCACCAACTTTGCCGAATTTTATAAATCGGTCAATTATGATCAACGATTGTCAATGACGGTCAACGACAACCAAACTTGTCGAGAACTTGCAAATTTGATCAGATTTACCTAAAACTTCTCGTAAACTTGTTTTAATTTCTTATAATCGTTGTTTATATTTATTACAAGTTGTTTTACAAGGAAAACTTTATCGGAAATACCCAAAATTCGTTGAAAATACTCAAAATTTGCGAGAAATGTCAATCTGATTAATCATCGGCGGTCTCGCCTAAACCTGTTACAAGTTATAAGAGGATTGACCAATCAATTATTGATTCACAATTTTTGTAACCTTTGCTACCAAGATTTACTTGTAATTTTACCTTAGAAACATTATTCCTAGAAATTTATTTCTAGAAAATACTCCCTCCGTCTTAAAATTATAGTCCACGTTTCATTTTTGGGATGTCTCAATTTAATTGTCCACTACTAAAAATAGATAGGAAAGTTTGATCAAGTTTACCATATTACCCTTACTTGAAATTATAATTACAAACTTTAAAGAAGACTTTAATTAATTAGCTAAGGGTAAAACTGTCATTCTGCTAAAAAGTAAGAAAGAGAAAGCTGTAATAAATGCATTTTTCTTAAACTGTGTGTTTTTTGTCGGGGACAATAATTTTGAGACGGAGAGAGTAAATCTTTTAACTGTTTATTCTTTTGAAAAAGTCAATTCAAACCTTTTTAATTAGTAGACTCAACTGCCATAGCTAGCTTTAATACCAAAAGTAGACAAAATGTTAAAAAGCTTTCATTCACTTGAATGCGTACACATACATATTTATTGTCATGTCTCATTCACATCATGTTTCAAGTTTCTGTATTAAATTTTGGTTGGCAATGTGTCACGATTGACCATTACATGTCATATTTTCATTTACTATATCCGTCATAAAATTATTGTCTCCCGATAAAAAATACACAGTTTAAAAAAAATATATTTATTACTGCTTTGTCTCTCTTACTTTTTGATAAAATGACAATTTTACCTTTAGTTAATTAATTAAAGTCTTTTTTAAAGTTTGTAATAATAATTTCAAACAAAAGTAATATAGTAAACTTGATCAAACTTCTCTAACCATTTTTTGTAGTGGACAAATAAATTGGGAACATTTTAAAAAGAATACATAGACAATAAAAATGGGACGAAAGAAGTATATAACTTATGTGTATTGTTGTAATATCTCTGTATGTATGTAAATCTAGTAACTTGAAAACTCCATTGAAATTTTTAGTTTGTTGCATCAAATGTAGTTAGTATTGTTGTTGAGTTAAGGATTTGTGGAGTGTCTGTATATAAATCGTGTTTTAAAAAAAATGTAAATCAAGTAACTTTGGCAATTTCTAGTTGATTAACTACCAAAGGCTTGTTTGTTAAATTTTTTTATTTAGTCATGTTTAATTAAGAAATGACTTAATACAGACACTCTTAGTTTTTTTACTTAATATTTTCAGTCATCTTTCTCTATTAAGTCACAAACAAACAGTTTTTATATAACTTAAAAGATTCAGTTTTTTTTCTTCATATTAAGTCAATTAAGTCAATATCAACAGGTTCTTCGTAAATTAACAAATTTAAAGAATGAAAGAGCATCTTTCAATTACATTCCTCCTCTAAAAACAATTCATTTTCAATCATGTCCTTTAATCTTCAACTTCAAACATACTTGTATTGAATTAATCGAAAGATATCAACAAATGGTTCAATAGGAAATCACAAGATAATAAAAAGTATAGTAATAATACGTAGAAATATTTTTGGGGGCAAATCGCATAAAAAAGGTACTCATCTTAGGCTCAATGTCAATTATAGGTACTCATCTTTTTTTTTTCTCAATTTAAGGTATCGATCTTTGTTTTTGTTGCAACGTTAGGCAATTAACAGGTTTTTCGGTTACATTTTTAACGATCGTTATTTTATTATTGTATCGTTAGTCCTTTATATGATTTTGTTAAAAAAAAAATTCTACTTATTTTTAAAACTTCTACACGTTTTATACACACATTTTTTACACGTTTTTATACACACATTTTTTACACGTTTTGATACATAGTTTTATACATAAAATTTTATGCACATTTTTATACACACATTTCTATACACGTTTTTCTACATGCTTTTATACACACATTTTTATGCACGTTTTATGTTGACTTTTTATATACTATATTTATTTTCTAGATTTGACCCGTCCAAAACGACCCTCTATATCACATTTTCACGACTCGGGTTCTAAAAAGATTTTATGCGAAACGACGTTTCGGACAACTTTTTAGTTTTAACCGAGACCTGAATCTCAATAGAATATGACCAAAATGCCCTTACGGGATTCTGCTGGAACTTATTATATTTTTAATAAAACGCAGAAATTTGACTTTCGGTTTTGACCCGTTATCATGGGATTTTAAAACTAACAAAACTCGCAGCAAAGTAAAATGTCATTCCGAACAACTTTCATGTTTCGCCGGAAGGCTATAACGGACTCGACAGTGCTCAAATCGGACGTTTTCAAATCTGCCAGCTTATTACATTTTTATACATATATTTTTATACAGGTTTTTACACACAATTTTATCCACATTTTAAAAATAAATGCATAAAAATGTGTCTGTAAAAACGTGTATAAAAATGTATGTATAAAATCGTGGATAAAAGCCTGTAGAAAAACGTGTATAGAAATGTGTGTATAAAAACGTGTATATAAAAATATGCATAAAAATGTGCGTATAAAAACATGTATAAAACTATGTATCAAAACGTGTAAAAAATGTGTGTATAAAAACGTGTAAAAAATGTGTGTATAAAACCGTGTATAGTTTTAAAAGCAAGCGACGTTATATACACTAGTTACTTAATTTAGACAGTCATCCCCATCACAACATTCATAATAAAAGTGAAAACACTGTACCAGCACCCCGACCTCCGCCTACTCAAATAGATGTAAATACCATTTAAAAATAAGTAGAAAATATATATTTTTTAACAAAATCATATAAAGGACTAACGATGCAATAATAAAATAACGATCGTTAGAAATGAAACCAAAAAACTTGTTATTTGCCTAACGTTGCAACAAAAACAAAGATCGATACCTTAAATTGAGGGGGAAAAAAGATGAGTACCTATAATTAACATTGAGCCTAAGATAGGTATTTTTTTTATGCGATTTGCCCTATTTTTGGAGGATGAATAGCGATCCTCAAACTATGAAGCATTTTGTGCAATTTCAAATTTTTCTTGGAATTTGAAGCATAGTTGTAGACGAGTTTTGATGCTTCATTCTTCAAATATGAAGAAAATGATGGCTTGTATATCATGGTTTGAGAAGGCGTAAGCTCATCTCCAACCATGTATTCCATAAATCATCAGATTCGTCTCCAACCATATTCTCCAAAATTAAAATAAAAATCTCTTCTCATTAATAAGAACCAAGTTTCTAAGCTGGATTTGGTAAAACAAAATGAATAAAAGAAGAGACCATAATTCGAAAGCTAAGAACTTGATTGTGCTTTTTCTAAGTGCGTTGTAAACTTTAGTTTTTTTTTTTTTTTTAGTTTTTGATGGATTAATTGCATCTAAAATTCGAAAGGTTCTTTAAGCGACTTTAAAGAGAAAAGGAATTAAGTAACCTTGTTAAAAGAGTTATGCTACATCCACTAAAACTTATACAAAAGAATTTTCACAAAATGATGTGTTATACATTCATTGGAAGATGAGAATATAAAAGTAAGAAAGAGAATTGATTAGAATGATTTTGATTGGTGACAAGTCATTTTGTGAAAGATTCTTTGTAAATATTTTGTGGATGTAGCATTTTCCTTGTTAAAAATCCTTATTATGATTGATTTCAAAAGTAGTCTTTGATTAGAAGGAAAGCTCCACTTCAGTTTGTTTGGAAGTACAAAAAGGTAGAATAACAAGTATTCAAAGGTGTCTTTTTCATATATAGATAAAACCAAACTGCTCACCTTTTTAACTAACCACTAAATTATTTAATTAGTGACCAAATTTGTAGAGAAATTATCTAAAGTTAATACGAATTTTACCGGTAAAGTTCTCTTACAAACATAACATTAGGGTCTATTGAGGGACCTGGTTTACTTTATTTTGTGAGATAATTTTACCGATAAAGTTCATAGGAACTTTAAAGGATCTTTATCTATAAGTTAAATATGACCAAATTTGTAGAAAACAAATATAATTATTCAAATTTTTTTTAACGACGGCAATATTATTAATAAGAAAACTAGCGAGACGTTAGAAATTATATAGGGGATTTAAGTCAATCAACCAAACTACTAGACTAACAACCTCTATGCTTAAGCCATGAAAAAGAATATAAACGAATATAATTGAAATTTTTATTTTTCCTCAAGGAATGAGAGTTAACGATGACACTATTACGATACCACCAAATAAACCATAAAGAAGTCGCAATGATAACGAGCAAGCGATGTTTTTTCTCCCTAGAAACGGGCCACGAATCCAGCCAATCGATCCAATAGGCGCTGAAATCTAAAAGAGGAAAGGCTCCATCACACCACCTCCGAATATTCCTCCAAACCTCCTTAGCAAATTCACAGCCGAAGAAAATATGATGATTAGATTCCACATTACCGCTGCAAGAAGGGCAAGATATCTCCGGGATTTCAATGCCTCTAGAAGATAAATTTAGACGATGTGGAAGCCTATCAAGCTTTAAGCGCCACATGAAAATGTTAACTTTACAAGAAAGAGACTTATTGTTGGTATTTTAACAACTATTGACCAATTAAAATCACGAGTACGCAACGGAAAACATATAAACACGTATAGAATACATAATTAACAAAGGATCAAGAACGTGTACCTTTTAGCAATTAACGTAAACACCGTCTTGAATATACGCGTGTGTATAAATCGAATACCACACAATAACCACCCAAGATCTAAAGGTAGATCTCTCTACTTCAACTGTGTATAAATCGAATACCACACAATAACCACCCAAGATCGAAAGGTAGATCTCTCTACTTCAACACACACAATACGTTCGTAGCAAGCAATTAAGTATGCTAGTACTAGTAGTGATAAAGCAAACCAAACGTCATCGACTCTTGAATCAATCAACACGAAAACCCTAAAGGGTTGTTTGGATCGATCGAGCACAAACCAAAAACCCCTTCGGGTTTGTTTTGATCGTATAAGCTAAGGGAGAGGAAGAATAGAGATTTAGTGATTTAGGTTTTCAAGTTATAAGAAAACTAAACATCCTAAGCCTCTATTTATAACATCCTAAACTTGGCTTACAAGTTAGGCAATCTCACCTCCTTTGGGATGGAGTTCGGTCGGCTAAAGGAGAAAAGGAAACAAACCGAAACTTTCCTTTATCCCATAAATCCCATATATTAGTCTTTTAACTATTTAATGACTAACATAACTCCCGTTAAATACTTATATTAATATTTAACACTCGTTAAACTTTATCACTTAAATATATTACATTTAATATATTTATTATTAGTTGTTTTACTTATTAACGCGTGCGTCCCCGTAGGCTCGAATCAATTCCCGGACATATATTATTTTACGTGGACATATTCCAACAGCTCCCACTTGGACATGTATCAAATAATATAATAACATTGGTAAGCGTCTAGCAATACGCCAATGCTCCCAGAATTATCCGAGTGTGGTTTCATAAAGTCACAAATAAATGATTTATGTATTTACAATCCCTTTGTTTTAAATACCGTGTTAAAAATGGATATGGATCAAAGTCATTCCATTATTTAACTATTATGTTTCTCGTTATATGATTAATCAAGATTACCAAAAATCATTGAGACATATCTACATGAGTTTTTGGGTGTGGCCATACATACATCTGATTAACCCTATGAGGGGCCTAGTGGCATCATTCTTCAACTATTGAAGGAACAAATTCTTTATTGACTACAAGTGTCATGTCACATGCTTCATAATTACTTCTGAAATAGTACTTATTAGATACCTTATTCAGGATAACTAGAACTAAATCAAGAAGAACAATCCACACATGCAAGACCTACTTGCATCTCAAGTATAAGGATTTAGTAAACAAAATCACTTACAAAATTCACTTAATGACGCCGATCCATAAAGTGATAATATTATTAGTTGGAGAAGTCCAATATTCATCTTATGAATATCATGTGAGTTTGGCGGACACATCCTTTAATATCGAAGATATCACCAATCACTCAGATTTGTCTTAGTTCAAAAATATTCCCATATTGTTGATCGATAATGGACTAATTTAGAATAATAAATATTATTCACGGATTAAACATGCAAATATAGGACATAATTTATATTAAATATAACTTCATACCACGTATCTTTATCATTAATAAAATTCTCTTAACATCCCTTATCTAAATACTAAACACAGATCTACATGAAACTACTAGTTAAACGAAGTCCCATGCTCCTAGCATGTTTGAGTAAGTTTTCCTTTCAATAAAGCCTTTGTAAAAGGATCTGCTAGATTGTCATATGTATGAACTTTAAGAAGATTAATTTCGCCCAGTTCAATACACTCGATAACATAATGATATCTTCTATGGTAGTGTCTAGCGCCCCTCTAAACCCCCTGTTCGTTGGCAATAAGAAGTGCGGCTGAATTATCGTAAAATATCTTAATAGTTTCGTTTATTATTGGTACAATACCAAGCCCTGAAATAAACTTCCTAATCCAAACAGCTTCCATTGCTGCTTCTGAAGCATCTATGTATTCAGCTTCTGTAGCAGACATTGCAGTGGTATTTTGCTTGGAGCTTTTCCAGTCCACCGCGCCTCCATTTAAAATGAAGACGTATCTTGTTTGAGATTTAATATCATCTTTATCAGTCTCAAATCCAGCATCGCAATAGCAATCAACTCGAAGTTCAGCTTCAGGATTTCCACCATAAACCAAGAACATGTCTTCAGTATTTCTTAAATACTTAAGAATGGTTTTCATAGCAGTCCAGTGTGCTGGATTATGTTAAAAATGGCTTGTTAGGTTTTTCGCGAACGCAACATCAGGTCTAGTGCATCTTACCGTATCCTACTGCTGAAGCATAAAGAACATTTTGCATATGCTTCACCTCTTCAGGTGTTGAAGCACCTTATGTTTTATTTAAGTCAAGTCTTTCTTGCATGGAGACATAACCACGTTTGGAAGTATCCATCCTAAATATTTTCAAGATTTTATCCATGTAATCATTTTGACTTAGTCTAATTAATCTCTTCGATCTATCTCTGTAGATCTTGATTCCAAGAATAAATGACGCTTCCTCTAAATCTTTCATGGCAAAACACTTTCCATGATATGACTTTACACTTTGTAAACTTGGAATGTGATTTCCTATGATGATTATGTCATCGACATATAAGATGAGGAATGTAATATTACTCCCACTAGCCTTTTGATATACACATGGCTCATCAAGATTTTGAACAAATTCAAACCTTTTGATTTCCTCATCAAATCTTTTATTCCAGCTTTTTAATGGTTGCTTAAGACCATAAATGGATCTTTAAAGCTTGCATTCTTTCCTGGGATGATTAGGATCAACAAAACCTTCAGGTTGCACCATATAAATGTCTTCATTAAGATAACCATTTAAAAAAGCAATTTTGACATCTATTTGCCATATCTCATAGTCATAGAACGCCGCTATGGCTATATGAATCCTAATAGCTCTAATGTCAGCAATGGGTGAAAACGTTTCTTCATAATCAACCCCGTAGGTTTGAGTATAACCCTTTGCTACTAGACAAGCTTTATAAGTGTGTGCAATGCCATTCATGTCAATCTTTTTCTTAAAAAGCCATTTGCTCCTAACAGTCTTACAATTAGGAGGAAGATCAAACAAACACCAGACTTGATTATCTTTCATGGATTGCATTTCCTCATTCATAACATTTACCTACCTATCAGATTCCATATCTAATATTGCAGCTTTATAGTTATTGGGTTCATTAAGATCCCCTAAACTATGCTCCTCCAATTTTACATTTAGACATAATCAACCGGGAGCTCGATGTGTCTTTGAGAACCTACAAACGGGAACAACTTACTCTTGAGGTGGTTTAAAACCTTCAACCTCCATAGGAATTTCGCTAGTGTTTTCAGAAGGTGATGTATCTTTATCTTGAATTTCTTTAAGTTCTTTGGCCCTCCTATTGACTTCTTAAGATATAAGATTTTTCTCCAAGAACTCATCATAGCTCGCAACAACTATTTTGTTTTTAGGTGGGAAGTAGAAATAGTAACCTATCGTTTCCTTTGGGTATCCTATAAAGATACACTTAACAGATCTTTGTTGGAGTTTGTTAGGCGTATCCCGCTTCACATGCACCTCACATCCCCAGATCTTTAAGTAAGACAAGTTAGGAACTTTTCCATACCATAATTTATATGGTGTCTTATCAACCTTCTTGGTTGGAACCATATTGAGAATGCGTGTAGCAGTCTCTAGAGCATAATCCCAAAAGGATAACGGTAGAGTTGTAAGATTCATCATAGATCGAACCATGTCTAACAAAGTACGATTCCTCCTTTCAGACACCCCATTGTGTTATGGTGTATATGGAGGTGTAAGCTGTTAAATAATTCCACAAGCTTTGAGATAATCTTTAAACTCTTGACGAATGTATTCGCCTCCTCGATCTGATCGAAGTGCCTTTATAGTCTTTCCGAGTTGATTTTCTACTTTCATTCTTAAACACCTTGAATGTTTCAAAGACTTCATGTTTATGTTTAAGTAAAGAAACATAACCATAATGACTATAATCATCCGTAAAGGTAATGAAGTAGCTATCATTATAGATAGAATTAACATTTGGCACAAGATTAAGCATATTAATTTCATAAACACCATCACTCGGAATAACATTAAAATAAAGAACATAATTATTAGAAACTGAAAATTCATAATCTGTAAAACATTAGATAAAACCATTATCTACCAAACGTGAAACTGAAACAACACCTCTAGTTATAGTAGGTGCATAATGATAATTGTCTAAACAAATCACTAGGACATTGGGTAAAACTAAGTCATCACTTCAAATAACTTCTACTTGTGTACGAATGCCATTGCCCATGCACAAATAGAGAGCTCCTTGTTTCAGCTCCCTTTCCCCTCTAAGACCCTGTTTTGTGTTACAAATGTGAGTACCACAACTAGTGTCATACACGCAGGATTTAGTAGGGAAAGAAATTAATTCTATAGGGAAGATACCTGAAGAACTGGCAATGCCAACTTGCTTCTGCTTCTTAATCAACTCTGCAAGGTAAGCATGACAATTCCTCTTACCATGCCCTACCTCTTTGAAGTGGTGGCATGAATCATCCTTTGCCGGGTGCTCTTTAACATAAGGTTTAGGGTTTTTAGGCTTAGGGATATAACTTTTATCTTTTCCCTTGCCTTTTCCTTTACCTTTGCCTTTAGCATTAAGCGATTTTTTATTGGCTTTCTGGATTCTACCACCTTGAATCGCTATTACTTGTGGTGTAGCAGGCTTTTTAGGTAAACCTTTCTCATACTCAATAAGCAGAGCATATAGTTCACCAATTTTCTTCCCCATGTTATGCATATGGTAGTTCTTTACAAATCCAGCAAAGTTACTAGTGAGGCCATGATTAGACCAACACTATGATCTTGTGGGAGCACATAACCAAGACGTTTTAGTTGCGCCACATAATTCTTCATCTTAATGACATATGGGCCAACTGCTTTTCCCTCTTCTTGTTTACAAGCATGGAAAGTTTAAATTAGGTCAAACCTCTCAACTCCATCTTGTTTCCCAAACATAGATTTAAGCTTCTAAAGCATTTCATAAGGTGAGGAATTTTTGAGCAATCCATGTAGTTCGGGAGTCATACTTCCGAGCATAAGACAAGCAACCTCATTATGAGCATCATAAACCGCATTCCACTACGCAAGTACTTGGAATCGGCAGGTGGAGCAGGGGAAATAGGCTGTTCAATGACAAACAGTTTCTTTTCAACTCTCAAGACCATCTTAAGTGAACGAACCTAATCATTGAAATTTGAACAAGAAATTTTTTCTCTTTCAAACATCGACCTGAAAGCCGAATGGTTTATGGTTTAGACAAGTAGTGCCATCTACAAAACATATTAAGTTTAAGATTTTAGTATTTTTGATAATATTCTTTGAAGAAATATTTAAATCTATAAAAAAATAATTTTCTAAGGTCTAGGATCCAACTTGACATACCACCATCACATCAGTTGATCTGCTAGCAATGGTGTATTTAAAAGGTAATTGATGATCAATAATTGCCACCGGTGCAATTCCTAGAACATTATGGGACTTACTTTATTACATTAATATACTAGTAAGCATGTTTCATCCCATCTATGCCTTGAGCATAAGGTCTCACCAGCTTACCTCAATTAAGTCGTCCAATCAAGAACTATGATTATGTAACACCAACGTCTCACGAAAAGTGTATAATCACCTTGGGTTTGCAATCTAACTACGTCTCACGTAATGTAAAAGGCAAATGCAAGTGTTCTTTCAAATTGGATGGCAACAACTTATTTAAAAAGGGTATTTTTATTTGACGTGGCAAATATGTACGAAGAAGCATGCATACATCTTCGTATCATTAATTTTAATAAAAACTTTACTCAATTAAGTTATTTATTACGGTATCACATATTTTCTATACATCTCATGTATAAATAGTGTTACCTTTAAAAATTGACGATTCAACGTGTTTTCAAATCTAAAGAATTCTTATTTTATCGCGGGAAAAGATTAAAGAATGATTAAAAACCATTCAAACCCTAGACCATTCGCGCTTCCTAAATAATTGCAAGATATCATGGATTTACAGAGTATATAAACCTCAAACCCTTGGTGATATGCCTTGCAAATAAATAGTACTTTTGCAAATTTCTTCATTGATAAAATTCAATCTTTAATTTAAAAACACATTATAAACCTATTTAATTGCAAGTCTCGTCGTGGGAAGTTAAGGTATGAGCCCTAACATTATAGATAACCACACCCGAGTGACTCATAAGACTTCGCAATTAATAGTCTATAATAAATCTTATTTCATAATTATTAGTCATGTTTATATTTTCTTTTTCGAAAAATCCTTTTGTTTTTACACAAGTCAAAAACTTCTAAAAACAAATAAATATAAACTACTAATACACATAACATTTATTTAAAAACCACTTAACAATTAACACATAAATATTAATGATGATTCTAATTATCAAATAATTAAACTATGTATATATTCATATAAGGTTCCTTCTTCCAATGAATCGGGCCACATACAATAATATAATCGAGTGCGTAAGCCATATATGAATATACACCACATAGCACATAAAAGCTCATAGAAAATATCAGTCGACTTCAGGCCCCGACACGACAGGATATAGCTAGGGTCTTCCCCACCTTTTGCAGTAACCTACAAAGTTGTAGCTTACTGAGTCGTGGATCTACCATAAAAAATTTATATTTTTGACGTACGATAAATTTTTTGTGAATATTTTAGTAACAGTGTGTCAAAAAATCCGAAAAACTAAAAAAAACTCAACTTTTATGTTATAATCATCGAATTTGCATGTCAAACAATTAATAATTAACCAAGAATCATATCATATATCAATCCATGATAAACTTGCATGCGTTTATCACAGATAACAAATTAACTATTAATTAAAACCCGATCAATTAACAAATTAAACTATCGAATTTAACACATAAAATTTCATACAACCTGGGGTTTTGTCTAATTCATTGTGTCCATTATAAAGATCCAATCTTTTATAAGTATAAAACGCCCAAAGGGCTTAAAAAGTTAACCAAAA